>JAEUYN010001995.1:0-48556 GCA_018257835.1 Euura lappo
GTTTTGTTACTTGACTGATATTTTCCGAAATTATTATAAACAATTCGATATGCCGGCATAAATCCCTGTGTTTCGTTACTTCACTGATATTTTTCGATATTATTATAAACAATTCGACATGCCGGCTATAAATTCCTGTTTCGTTACTCGACTGATATTTTTCGATATTATTATAAACAATTCGACACGCCGGCTATAAATTCCTATGTTTCGTTACTTGACTGATATTTTTCGATAATTTTATAAACAATTCGACATGCCGGCTATAAATCTCGATGTTTCGTTACTTGACTGATATTTTCCGAAATTATTATAAACAATTCGACATGCCGGCTATAAATCCCTGTGTTGCGTTACTTGAATGATATTTTCCGATATTATTATAAACAATTCGACATGCCGGCTATTAATTCCTATGTTTCGTTACTTGACTGATATTTTCCGATATTATTATTATAAACAATTCGACATGCCGGCTATAAATTTCTATGTTCCGTTACTTGACTGATATTTTTCGATATTATTATAAACAGTTCGACATGCCGGCTATAAATTCCTACGTTTCGTTACTTGACTGATATTTTTCGCTATTGTTATGAACAATTCGTCATGCCGGCTATAAATCCCGATGTTTCGTTACTTGACTGATATTTTTTGATATTATTATAAACAATTCGACATGCCGGCTATAAATTCCTATGTTCCGTTACTTGACTGATATTTTTCGATATTATTATAAACAGTTCGACATGCCGGCTATAAATCTCGATGTTTTGTTACTTGACTGATATTTTCCGAAATTATTATAAACAATTCGACATGCCGGCTATAAATCCCGATGTTTCGTTACTTGACTGATATTTTTCGATATTATTAGAAACAATTCGACACGCCAGCTATAAATCCCGATGTTTCGTTACTCGACTGATATTTTTCGATATTAATATGAACAATTCGACATCCTGGCTATAAATCCCGATGTTTCGTTACTTGATTGATATTTTTCGATATTATTATAAACAATTTGACATGATGGCCATAAATCCCGATGTTTCGTTACTTGACTGATATTTTTTTGATATTATCATAAACAATTTGACATACCGGCTCTAAATCCTGATTTTTCGTTACTTGACTGATATTTTCTGATATTATTTTAAACAATTCGTTATGCCTACTACAAATGCTGATGTTTCGTTACTTGACTGACAATTTTTAATATGATTACAAACAATTCGCCATGCCGGCTACGAATCCCGATGTTTCGTTTCTTTACTGGGATTTTTCGATATTATTGTTAACAATTCGTCATGTCTGCTATACATTTCAACTTTTCGTTGCCTACCCGGTTATTATCAATATTTATATCAACAATTCGTCATGTCTATTAAACATTTCAACTTTTCGTTGCCTTCCCGGTTATTATCAATATCATTATCAACAATTTGTCATGTCTGCTATTCATTTCGACTTTTCGTTTCCTTCCCGCTTATTATCAATATTATTATCAACAAACCGTCACGTCTGCTATATATGTCAAATTTTCGTCACCTTCCCGGTTTTTATCAATATTATTATCAACAATTCGTCATGTTTGCTATACATTTCAACTTTTCGTTGCCTACCCGGTTATTATCAATATTTATATTTGTTGATATTATATTTATGCCGACCGTGGTAGCCGCGCGGCTAGCGTGTGCGACTACGGAGCGGGAGATCGAGGGTTCGATCCCACTACTCGTCGTCAGTCAGGCCACGCCGTTTTTCAGTCGTCACGCCGAAAACCGGCAGCCTGCAGCGAGTTTAGTGTCGGTATCGTTTCCTGAGGTCGGCTACACCCGGGCGGGTTTTCTGCAGTTTCCCTTGCCCCTCGTGCGAATGCGGGTGTTTCTATAGAACGCCTTA
Source organism: Euura lappo (assembly GCA_018257835.1). Classification (NCBI taxonomy): domain Eukaryota; kingdom Metazoa; phylum Arthropoda; class Insecta; order Hymenoptera; family Tenthredinidae; genus Euura; species Euura lappo. The sequence goes on from JAEUYN010001995.1 coordinate 1,906, forward strand.
AGACGGCTGCAGACGTATAATGATGATCACTAACCATCCCCTCCCTCGCCCCGCACAAGCTTTAAGTAGCTTCTGGGGACATACCCACTCGGGTATGGCGGGTAGTAGGTAGTAGGTAGTAATTATTTATTAATTATATCAATAATTCGTCATGTCTATTATACATTCCAACTTTTCGTTGCCTTCCCGGTTATTATCAATATCATTATCAACAATTTGTCATGTCTGCTATATATTCCGATGTTTCGTGACTTTACTAATATTTCTGGATATTATAATGAACAATTCGTCATAACGGCTTTGAAACCTGATGTTTCGTCACTTGACTGATATTATCTGTTATGCTTATAAACAACGAACGTTGCTTGCGTGGCTAAATCTCAACAAGACCAATGTGGAAGCACGTTAGTATTTGTACTGCGAAATTCCGAATCATTGTATGTTTATTAAGAATAACACGAAGTGGACAAAATGAAAGAAATTTGCGAAAGCTGTACTGAGCAGAATGTATTTCGTGATTCCCAAAAAAAAAAAACAGAGCGTTATTATTTGAGATCGTTGTTATTACGTCTTCGGGGATCACAATCATATGATTGGCGAACTGACGAAGGTACGATATACTCATCCTTTTTGGGGCAACTGTAGCGCGAAAGTTAGTTACTGGTGACGAAGAATGAGACAACTGTTGAGATGAAGGATCGTGTATCCGAAAGATATGTGTAGGCTGTTTGCGTATATGCATATGTGTTTTCGACATGTCAATTAATGCACGCGCATCGTTTGAAAATAGTACAGTTAACAGTATTTTTTATTACAAATGTATGAAAAAGTTTCTTGTTTGCACGCCGTGCGCGACAAGAATCTTGTTGTGCACGCTGGATCTGCGCAAAACGAAGTGCGCAGGTCCGGCGTGTTACGTTGCCATTGACGACGTAAACGTCAGAAAAGTGCTAGAATATACACGCTCCGCACGGCGAAACAAGAAACTTTTTCAAGCATGCGCAATAAAAATACAAATACGAGTTGGTCGATCAAAATGAATACAATGAAACAAACGAATAGGCCTTGCGGGTGATCAATGAAATACTCGTATTTCGTAGATTCACGTTGCAAAAGTTCAATTCACTAGACTTAACAGAAGGTTACATATTTACGTGTGTCACAGACAATGACGAAAACATCACTGCTATCGAACAGATAGTGGGAACATTAGTTAATAGTTCAACGAAAGATCAACGTATTGTATATGACGCAGTTATGCGTGCTGTACGTTGCGAAGGATCTGATAAGTGCATTTATTTGGATGGTCCGGGTGACAGCGGAAAAAGTTATTCACGTATTTATATCATAACTTCATCGGGAAGTATGGGTCTGATAGTGTTGCCTGTAGCATGGACTGGAATCGCAGCGAATTTATTGAAAGGAGGAAGAACTGCACACTCTACTCTCAAGCTGCCGTTACAATTAAATGAATGCTTAACGTGCAATATTAAATCGAATTCTGCACAAGGGTTGCACATTCGAGATGCGAAAGTCAGGATCTAGGATGAAATGATAATGGCCTCTTAGTACGCACTGGAGGCTGTTTACCTTATGTTTAGAGATGTATACGAATGTAACGAACCATTCGGTGGTAAAATAGTCATAATTTCTGGGGATTCTCGGCAAATTTTACCAGTTAGCCGTGGAAGTAGAACACAAATTTCAGAGGCGTGTGTGAAAATACGCAGCCTATGGAATCAATCCGTATACTTGTCATTGTAGGGCAACCTTGGCGCCTCTGATGGACAAACAGATTCGCAACACTGGCTTCTGCGGGTTGTGGATGGTGTATTTGGCGATTCTTTTAAACATCACAACGGAGTTGTATACATTTACACGAAATTCTGCTCGAATGTTGAAATTGTGCGAGTAATATTTGGAGAGAGCGTCGATCCTCAAGATCCCCCAAATTATGGAAAGGTTATATTAGCTGAAACCAATGTGGATGTCATTGCCATAAACAATGAAATAATGTCCAAAATAAAAATTGTTGGAGTAGAATAAATGAGTGTCCGTACAGGTGAAGATGAAGATAATACTGATATGAGTAATATTCTCCCGATAGAATTCATGAATTCATTGACACCCCATGGTCTTCCACCTAATAATCAAACGCTAAAAGTGGGCAGTATCGTTATTCAATCCTCTACCGATTTCAATTGCACAGCGTGATAGTATACACTTCCAAAATATTTGAAATACCACTGACAACCGAGCGAGCGAAGCGAGTGAGGAACAACGCTCTCTTCCGACCGAGTGAGCGAGCGAAGCGAGCGAATGAGGAACAACGCCTTCTAGTTGTATCTAAATCAACGCCGCATAGTGGGCGGAATCGACCAAAAAGGCGCGCATAAGTGAAAAAAATAAAAATCGTCCAATCTGTCTGCAATTTGGTTTACTCATTCAAAAGACCTTCACGAAGAGAAAACAAATATTATGGCATTCAAATTTTCGATCTAAGTCCTTATAAAATGTCGTTGAAATTGGTGTTTCCATAACACAAAAATTATCAGCAACGTTCTATTATTTTCGAGTTTACTCTGCGCTAAATAGAACTAGGCAGGAGGTATAATCTATATCTATATCTATATCTTCTATACTAATATATAAAGGAGTTCGTGCGTTTGTCTGTTTGTTACCGATAAACTCGAGAACCAGTGGACCGATTTACATAAAACTTGCACCAAATTGTTCCTCAGGTCTGCCCGAGTAACATAGGCTATATAAGTTATATAAAAGCAGTCCGATGATTGAAAGAATGTCGAAAATATGATAAATACGTTGCCTTTTGACATAGAGCGTACACTATGCGCTTTGAACTTCTGAGCGTCACCGCGAGGTGGCGGGCGTTCCCTAGCCTACCTTACCACCATAGCCAAACAGCCCAAGCAACGCACTGTACCGTACAGCGTTACGTAATATCTGGACAGCTCCTTACAAATACATTCACCAGATGGCTTTCGTCTCTCGCGAGATTCACTAAAAACGACGTGCAAGATGTATGCAGAGAAAAGAAATAAGTGAGTGTTCCGGAAAGAGTTAGAAAAGGTTAAAACAGCCACTGAAGGTTAGAAAAAGTTAGGCCAGCCATCCCTAGGAAAAGCGAGGCGCGAAGCGCCGAGTGCTCGAGGCGCGTAGCGCCGAGCGGGGTTGCCGCGCGAAGCGCGGAGGGGCGGAGCCCCTAGTCGCATTATATTTTTGCATGTCCGTTCACACTATTAAGAGAGCTTCATTTTGGTTGAAAAACCATTCGATTATCTTCGGTCAATCAAAAGATATAGCCCGTTGAAAAAAATTACGTGGTGAATTGAAAAACAAACGAAAAAAACCAAAAAAGGCGTGCATCTTTTTTGCCTTACGGAGGCTTACGGTGAATCTTGTGGGAACTTGTAGATTGATTCTCCGTGAAAAAAGTGAATCTAGTCTTATCTGCGGGGATTTGCGGGTGTCGATGTAATCTAAGAAACAATACCTTAAAATGCGAGAAATCTTATTTTATACATATCATTTACTCGACCTCAGAGATATATTCTTCCATTCTCATGAGCGAAATGTTCGTCATGGTAAAACACCATGACAAAAATTGTGTTATAAAATTACTCGCGAATTGCCAAATTGACGGATATTTTCGATAATTCCTTATATCACGTCTGATCCATTAATAGCCAGTATACGAAACCCGCCCAAAAAAGGAACTATAAGCCTCGTGAATGAGGAAGTATCATTAATTTATTTTGTCCTCTTATCCAGCAATTTACTGATTGAAACTGATGAAAAAAAAACTTGTTGCGACTAATTATTGATCGCTGGTTTTTATGTGAATCAAGTTTTTTTTAAATAACGTTCGAATTCTGTGGTCACGTGTGACGGTACAAAGTACCCTTTACGCCTCGCTTTACGCACAAATTTATCGTCTGATGGCACTACGGACAACTATGGTCAAGAGAAGAACATGGCGGCCGAGGTACTGCGTGTCGTCACGTACTGGCATTTGAAAGTTGATCATTTAAAATTGCTGTTTACAGTCGACAAAAGCTGATTCTATCATTTTCATAGTTTTTAAAGATTGTCTTCAATTATGACGCACCCATTTCCAATGGACATTCGTTACTGCAGTATAATATGAGGAAACTTCCCTATTGCCGATCGAGGTTTTAAAATGACTGAAAGAGCTGGATAACTGCAATAGGGACAGCAGTGGGGCTGAGGACGGTGAAATTAATAAATAAAAACTTCAATTAAATTGTCCCTAAACTTTTCTACCTGCGTTACAGAACAGATATCTGTATTTTTTTGTCATAATCATACGTTCATCTTATTGTAAATAAACTCAAAAATGCTAAAATGAATTTATTTATTTGATTCTGATTTTGATGAATAATAAACTATTAACCAATCAAACGAACTTACCTGAAGTGAAGTTCGATTGGGATTATATTAGTCGTCTCGTCCGAATAGATCATATTTGTAGTAGCGCTGCTCTGCGCGGTTTTATCACACAGTTTATATTAAAAACAAAAACTGTCATACTATGCCTTCTATGTTGATACGGTGCGATCTTCATTATTTTAAAGCCCTCAAATCACATTCTGGGTTTCTTTGTAAAAAGAGGGTTAGGGAGGGTTTTGATCTATTCGGACGAGACGACTAATATAATCCCAATCGAACTTCACTTCAGGTAAGTTCGTTTGATTGGTTAATTATATTGCGTCGTCTCGTCCTCTAGATCATATTTGTAGATGTTTAAAGTTCAATGTGATTTGAACGAACTTTATTAATTCATAAAGAATTACATACAAGTAATATAAGAATTCCTGTACGAATTCGAATCAACACAAACGAATACTAATGAGGCTTATTCATTAAAGCCTCTGCAAAATTAACTTTATTACACAATGGTTTATTGTAGAATTTTGCAAAAACCATTGATTTAACAGTCCATCCTGCTGTTTTTCTAATAGTTTCGATGTCTACACCATTTCTATTAGCAGCTGAAGTTGATGCATGTCGTGTACTATGGGCAGAGAATACCGACGTATCAACTCCACTCTTGTGCAAAACAGTTTTTACCCATCTAGACAGAGTTTGCGTCTGAGCCACTTTGTGTGGTTTTTTATGAGTAATAAATAATTGGTCAACATTTCCACCTCGTAAAGAAGATGTCTTCGTTATATAATCTTGTAATGTTGAACCTGCACACAATTCTGGTTGTTCTCGAAAGAATGGAATGCATAAGCAAGGTTGCGGCCTATTTACTTTCGAGTTTTTGATACGATCTGGTATTTTGATTTGAATTTCATTCGGTAACACCAGAATATTATCCAACCTTATCGCAGAAATTGTTTGCATTCTTTGAGCTGTTACTAATGCTAATAAAGTAACTAGTTTTAGTGTCAGCTGTTCGAGTGATATACATTCGTGAGGATATAAAGTTTTTAAGTAATCCAATACCGTTAATGGATCCCATGTACAATTATATTTAGGTCTTTGCGGTTTCAAATTGGAGATTCCCTTGAAGAACCGCTTCATTCTAGGGTCATTTGCCATATCATAAGAAAAAATCAATGATAATGCAGATCTGTACGAATTGACTGTCCCATAAGATCCAACATTATTGTAAACCTCTAACAGAAATGAAATTACATGCTTAATATCTGCACTAAACATTGAAATAATTTTTTCTTGGCAATACTTCCACCATAATCTCAATGGTTTCTCATATTGCTTTAGTGTATTTACGGCTAGTGAAGCTATAATGATTGGAACTGCATCATCCGGCATTCCTCTTGTTATAAACGCTTCCCTGATAACCTGCCTGCTACCAGGGTAAGTTGCTGGTGAAGCGGGTGATGCTTGCTAAAAGGAGAAGTAAGTAAGTTGGTTTTTGGTCGAAAATACAATGGTTCCTCAATTAATAGACTTTGAAAAATTGGGTACCAAGATTGCGTTGGCCACAGAGGTACTACAAGAACCCCTTCTGATTTATCTAGAACAATCTTTTGTAACGATCTGAGTACCAATGAAAAAGGAGGAAATGCATAAAAATATCGACTTTTCCAGGATATGGTAAATGCATCGATAGCAATAGCGTCCGGATCTTTATGCCACGACACAAATCTTTCACATTTATTGTTGATATTGGATGCAAATAAATCAATATCAAATTCGCCGAATCGTTGATTTATTTTTTGGAAAGCGTCGTCGCTCAACTCCCATTCGGTTTCTACCGAAATGATTCGCGATTCTGAATCTGCGATAACATTCTCTTTAGATTTTATGTAAGAAGCGAAAATCCAAATATCTTTTTCCTCACACCACTGCCAAATGTTTCTACTGACATTAGTGAGCTTCGGGTATTGTACCCCCCCCATTCTGTTTATATATGAAATTGCTGTTGTATTATCTATACGCATGAGTATTTCGCACGACTTAAGATCCGAAGCGAAACAACGTAGTGCATGAAAAGCGGCTTTCAATTCAAGATAATTTATATGTTCTGTCTTTTCATCACTACTCCAGAAACCATGTGTCTTTTTTCCATTACAACAAGCACCCCAACCGCTTGTCGATGCATCAGAAAAGATTTTGATTTTGAAATCATATTTTCTTATTGGATTTGTGATGGTCAAGATATTTTTATGCCACCACATCAATTCAGTTTTCACTTGTACCGGCAATGTCATGGGCGAATCAAAATCGCCCTTTGCTTTTCCTAATGCCAAGAACTTTGCTCTTTCCATATCTTTCAAATAAAGTAAACCATATTTAACTGCAGTACACGCAGCTACCAAAGTACCAATACATTGAGCTAAATCTCGGATGTAACATCTCGATTTGTTAAGAAACTTTTCCACCAATTCGAAAATATTCGTTCTCTTTTCTAGTGGAAGTTCGATTCGACTGTCTTTACTGTTGAATACCATTCCTAAGAATTTACACTGTTGTTTTGGTTCTAAATTAGATTTCTCGAAATTTATCAAAAAACCCAAAGTCTCTAAGACTTCTATTGTTTGTGATACATTAAATGAACAATGATCTTTCGTTGCTCCAAACAACAGAATGTCATCTAAATATATAACCGAAATTAATCCTTTGCTACGAAGATGACAAGCAATCGGTTTCAATAATTTTGTGAAAACATAAGGAGCCGTGCAAAGACCAAACGGTAAGCAATTAAATTCGTACAATATTCCATTGAATTGAAAACGCAAATATTTCTTCGATTCAGTTGCAACAGGTACTATAAAATAGGCATCCTTCAAATCCATCGAAGCCATGTAACAATTCGGAAATAATAATCGTGTGACTGTTCTTACATCCTCCATTTTGAAATGTAAAGGATCCATAAACATGTTGAGTTTTTTAAGATTTAGAATAAATCTCATATCTCCATTAGGTTTTGGTATTAAAAAATACGAGGATAAAAATTGACCTTCACATGGTGAACACTGTGAAACTGCTCCTGAATCAATTAATTTTTGAATAGCTATTAAACAATGTTGGTGTTCAGTTGTGGAAAACGAAGGTATTTTAGGGATGGATCTTTGACAAACATGCTCAACAAAAGTCAAGCGATATCCCTTAACCCATTGAAGAATCACAGAATCCATTGTAATTTCTTTCCAGGCTGAAATAAAGTATTTCAGCCTACCAGCAGACTTACTCACCCTTAACGTCGACGTGCTGCAAACTGGGATTGATTCTTGCGCCCGCCCTGATGAAAACTGTTGTACGGTTTCCGGGACGGGCCTTTCGAGTTTAAAGCACTTGACTGTGTGTTCGGTTTTGGGTAACTCTTGTAATTTGAGGTTTTCCGTTGCTGATCCCATCCTTTTTTCTTATAGTTGTAACTAGGCTGATATGATGATACCGGAGCTTTTGTAAGATCCTTTCCTTGTTGTTCAACTGCTTTGGCTGCCTTCAACTTGTCCGAAAAATCCTCTCCATATAGGAATTTGTCCACGGTCAAATCTTCAACGATATTTTTAACAATTCGATTCAGATTTGGGGTAATGAAAGCACGCCTGGTTTTTGAAACGTCGTGATGGCTGTCAGCTAACAGCCGAGCTGCGTCACTGAGACACTTCACTAGCTCAGATTTATTCAGCACTGCATCTTCCCAGTTGCAAATTATCGTGAGAGCTGTGCCTATTGCAGTGATGCTAGCTCCCAATTGTTCTTGGGTAACTATTTGAAATTTGTCCTTCTTAACTGCAATATCCGTCATAGTGGATTTTATTTCTGGATTTAAGATCGGTGGTTTGCTCATTTGAAAATTTTCTGCAGCCGGATATTCCTTGATAATGACATCTTTTACCTCCTTAGTCAGTCCAATTTTCACTATCTCTGTCCATCTGTCGACTAAATCTTGATGAAGTTTCGGACCTGCCAGGTTATTCTTAATCGAATCGTCCCCCAAAAGTTTCAGAGTCTCACTATCGAGTCTTGATGTCGAACCAATTGGTTCCGACTGTTCACCAACACTCTTTTGTTTCACACACCTGATCGAAGAATGTCCACTGCGCTCGGAATTCGACGATGAGCCTCTGCTTCTCGATTCGCTCGATCGATCGGCTGTCACATAACTTGTTGATCGTTCGTCATTTGAATTTTGGTCTTGCTCCGAGCTTGTCATGGAATCGCTGCAGTTTCTCGGAGATTGACGTAACAAACAAGCGTTCGTCCTCTTTTTCAAATGCGCATGCTGGTGATGCGATCTAGATCTCTTTGACCTAATCGACTCCATGTTACTCCTATACAGACAAAATGAAGAAAAATTTACCTTTAATCGATGATATTTCCATGAGCTCAAGATTCGTCGTGCCTCGCAGGCAGCGATCGAAATCTTCTAATAACCAAAAAAGGTCAAAAGAGCTGATCAGTCACAGGACGACGTATCTCTCGGATAGCGTTCATACCTGTCTAACTGATCACGGCCGGAGCGGCGTTCTCGGGACTGACGCCGATTTTTCTCATATTTTTGCTGCAAACAATGAATCTGTTGCAAGATTTCTGCTCCGGAGGATCTGCTCCTCTCCTTCTTCCGATGACGATGTTCCCTCGGCGATCTGCTCCTGGATCTGTTTCTCGATTTTCCCATTTTTCACACCGAAAAACTTTTTTACGTGTTAATTAAACCGCACAAAGAAACACAATGAAGATCGCACCGTATCAACATAGAAGGCATAGTATGACAGTTTTTGTTTTTAATATAAACTGTGTGATAAAACCGCGCAGAGCAGCGCTACTACAAATATGATCTAGAGGACGAGACGACGCAATATAATTGTAAGTGAATGAATTATTCAACTATTTATCGGAAGTGATAGATTGTAGTTTAAGCTTCAATTTCGGTTCGCACAAAAATCGAATAGCACATATGGTTTCGTAGTTATCAGCCAATTTCAATTATGCGCGCCTTTTAGGTCGATTCCGCCCACTGTGCGCCGTTGGCCAAGACTGCTGATGTAGATGCATGCCGAATGCTATACGCCAAAAACACCTTTGTGTTTATTCCGGCTTTTGATAAAACCAAATTTATCCATCGACTGATGGTTTGAGCGGACACCTCTTTGTGTGGTTTTCTCGTTGCAATAAACAAGTTCGTTCGTTTTGCCTTAGTTTCCTAGTGTGTTTTACATAGGTAAGTAATGTTGTAGCTACACATAATTCAGGTACTTCTCGAAAGTATGGTAGTGAGAGAAAAGGCTGCACAAACCCTGGGCGGGTAGTTTTCAGTCTAGCCGGTACTTTTATCTTAACCTCCGAGTCTGATACAATAATGTTCCAATATCCAGACTTGCCAAAGTCTGAAGTCTATGGCCTGTACTCAAAGCTACTAGTGTCACAGTCTTCTCAGTGAAGTCTACTAAGGATAGCTTATCCGTAGTACCCAGTCCTTTGATATTCGCTATGTGCGTAACCTTGAACGGCAGCGAGTTTCGACGCTCGCGCTCGCAGTGGCCAAAAGTGGCGATCACACTGGGGAAATTGATACAGTTTTGTATAGAAAACTCGCAGTTCTTCTGTTATATCCAAACAAACAGCAAGTACTCACGTTGCATACTTTTTCTGAGTACGCTGAAAGGAATTGGAAACTGTATGGAAAAAGTCCGATCCCGATTCATTCCACTTTTCAGCTCCTATGAATTTAGTAAAGTCTCTGACTACCTATCATGGCGCCTGGCAAACAGCAGCTGAATGCGTTGATCGTAATGTTTACATAGGTATATGCTGTGATCTGCCAAAGTGTATTCCGTACTTATTGTGGTAAAGAAAAGCGAAGAAAGGTGATAATTGTTTTTCGGCCTGATATTGAGTTTTTCATTCCGGTGTATCACGCACGATATCGGTGATAAATGTCGTTTCGACTAATCAAAGTCGCATTGTCACCGGTGATACACAGATTTTTCATTTATCACTAGAGACGCGTTTTCACTTCTTTTCCGTTAGATCGTATAAATGAGAACAACGACCACAATGGATAAAATGATCTAGTGAATGGACTAAAATAGGTAGAATATGCCGGAGCGTGACATAACCTCAAATTAACACTGCCTAGCCTACTGAATGACGTCTAAAAAATGATAAAGTGTGAGCCGATTTCAGCCCAAACGGTTCCTTTTGTTAACCAAGGAAACATTCGCCGATATGTTTCATTATTATTTCCGATATCAAGGGATATAAACAGTGGCAAGAACACGCTTCTCACGTGTTAAATCATATGTTCGCGCTCAGTATTCCCCAGTGTGATCGCGTCTATTTGCCACTGGTCGCGCCACTTGTCGAAACGCACGGAGCGAATAGTCTAATATTGCATCGGTGTCCCAGGTCTCATCATACTTGGGTTTTGGTGGTTTGAGATTAAAAATACCTTTTAGAAACCGACTAACTAAGGGTGCTCCTGCTACCTGTTTTGAATATAATATATTTATAGCGGACCTTGCACAGTTCAAGGTACTATAAGAGGCTCCTTAGTTGAACCTTAGTGTTAAAAAAGATAAAATATTGTTGCTTGACGCAGCGTAGACATCAATATTGTTCTCCATACAAAATTTCCACCACTCCTTGAGATGTGTATTATATTGCTTCATCGTTGAAACTGTGATGGAAGCCAGAAGGACCTTTGCGCTGTCCTCAGAGATACCCTGCCTCAAATAGCTCCCCCTGATACATACGCAGCCACCAGGGTAAGCTTGGCCGCCAGTGGATGGCGTACCGTCCTGCATGGAGAACATAAAAGGTTTACTGAAGGTTCGAATTCTAATACGCTTTGCTTAGACAATGACTGAAAAATTGGGTAACATGGCTGCGACGGCCATTTAGGTACGACTAGAATGCCTTCAGCTCGATTAAGGTAGTTGTGCTGCTAAGTGCGTTTTCTATAAAATCGGCTGAAATTTTTACCACACTTTGATTTACATGAAATCTAGTTGTACGAATCAATTCAGAATTTTTTACCGTCTGGAACGCGAAATAATGGCACTCAAAGTTGGAACTTTTTACACGCGTTCCCCATGTTACGTATATGGAAACCGCATATCGCTAATTTTAGTGTGAAAACCGTTCTATAGATTGTTACGAAAAACTAGGATATGATGGAAGGATATTTCAGGAATGCTAGTATAAAAATTCCGATTAATTTACCGTTTAGTTTCGCTGGTACAACAATAATAGTCACTCGATCCGCACTAACTTTCAGCGTGGAAAGGGTAGCCGGGTGCGAGTGCGCGCGCGTCGGTATACAGAGCGCGAGAGAGAGCGGTCCCCTGTGCGAGTGTGTGAGAGCGGTTTGACTACAAACCCAACCAAAAGTTCACGGCACATAGCCTATACCACTCAGTGACTTGAGCATGCACTGCGCGCGCGATTTGTGAGTCCGACTGTCGCGGCACAACTACCTTAAGTCTGATCTTTTGGAGGACAGGTAAAATGAGGGAGAAAGGTGGAAAAGCATAGAAAAACAGGTGATAGTCGAAGCATCAACCGCATACGAGTCGGGGTCTCTGTGCCAGGAACAATATGTATTGCACTTGGAGTTTACTCTAGATGCGAAAAGATCAATTTCCGGAACACCAAAAACCTTAACAATCTGATGATACGCATCATGTGACAGTTCCCATTCTGTGTCAATGTTATTGATCCTTGATTGCCAATCCGCTTCAATATTGTCTTTAGATGCAATATATGAGGCTGTAATCCATAACTTTCGGTTCTCACACCACTGCCAAATTTGCTTTGATAATTTATTAAATTTTTGTAGTCGAGTCCCACCCATTCTATTGATGTAGGATATGGCAGTGTTGTTGTCAATACGTAAAAAGACTTCGCAGTTTCTCATGTGTGAGGTGAACGTTTTGAGGGCTAAGAAAACTGCTAATAACTCTAAGTAATTAATGGACTCTTGTCTTTCATTCCATGACCATAGCCATCCGGTAGATACACCCTGACAAGATGCTCCCCATCCAGTGAGAGACGCATCTGTGAAAATTACAGTGTTGAATTGATATTTCTTTATGGGATTGAACTCTTTTTGTACCGCTCTTTTCCACCATTCCAACTCCTCTTTAGCTGTAGAAGATATGTACATGGATCTGTCATAATCGCGGTCATTTAAAATTAATGCTATCGTCTTATCCCTTTCCAAATCTCTACAGTACAGTAGGCCATAGGCAATGGCAGGGCAAGCAGCGATAAGCATACCAATTAGTTGTGCGAAATCTCGAATTTCACATTTTTATTTTCCAATAAAGGAGGTGATACTCTTATACAGCTTTTTCCTCTTTTCCTCTGTCAACTCGAGGGTGAACGCGCTTGTATCAATGACAAAACCTAGATATCTGCACCTTTGTGCAGGAATGATGGAGCTTTTCTCAAAATTTATCACAAAACCCAAGCTTTCTAGTGAATCGATGGTTTGTTCGATATTATCCAGACAGGCTTCATAGGTCTGCCCCAGGCAAAGGATATCGTCTAAGTAAATGGATGAAATTAGCCCTCTCGAACGAAGCCAGTGTATTACAGGCTTCATTACTTCAGTGAAGACGTAGGGGGCAGTCGACAAACCGAACGGAAGGCAAGTGAATTCAAAAGTCTTGTTTAAGAACTGAAATCTTAGGTATTTGCGTTGAGATTTATCGATCGGAATAAGAAAATATGCGTCCTTCAAGTCTATTGAACCCATGAATACACCAAAGGAGACGAGTCTCGAGGCAGTTCTAATATCTTCCATCTTGAAGTGTTCATTTACAACGAATTTGTTGAATCGTTTTAAATTTAGAATGAATCTCTTAGTTACGTCCGGTTTTGGGATTAAAAAGAAAGGCGAAAGGAATTGTCCTGTGGACGGTTGGCATTGCCGTACTGCCCCTTTCGTGATCGGTCTTGTTAATGCTTGTTTGATATCTTGCATTTCATTGGTAGAGAGATTTAGTAGTTTTGGAGTAACCATCTGGACAACCTGGCCTGCAAGAGGTATTTTATAGCCCTGAATACATTGAAGTATGAAGGGGTCTGATGAGATATCTTTCCAAACCTCCACAAAGTTCTTTAAATTGCCTGCTTTTACCTCTAACGCTTTGCGTTGTGGGTTGCTTGCTGTTGCGATTGGTTCCGAGGTTGTTGACGTCCCTGGTATCGGTTCGATTGGTACAGGCTCGTTGACGGTTTCGGTCGGTATGAAGCTTTTGTGGAGCCTGATAACCTGTCGCCCCCCTGTGGTTGCTTCCATTGACGCGCAGGTGGGGCTCTCCAGTTTAAAGATTAGCCCACTGGTTTGGTCTGCAACGGTTTGGTCTTTAAATCCTCGCTGGCCTTTGCGATGGCTTTGGCTGACTTGATCTTGTCCGAAAGGTTATCACCGTACAGGAAGGTATCCGGTTTTGTTTCGTCTAATGTAGCACGAAGGTCCTTGTTGACAGTCGGAGAGATGAAGGCTCGTCCCGCAACCGAAAAGCTTCGATGTAGCTGTGCTGACATCTTTATAGAGTCGCTTAACTTCTCTATGAGAGCGTATCTGTCGACAACTCCTCCTCCGTCAATAATATGTTGAGGACTGACGCAGTGGACTCGACTATGGAGCCGGTTATCCTTTGACTTTCGACAAAATGACCGTCTCTCTTGAGAGTTTGCTCTGACGAAGAAGTTGCGACTTCTGGATTAAGTACAGGAGCTTCGAGGACACAGTTCTCAATGTTCCGAGGATATTTTGATTATTATCATGATCTTGTGATAACCACTCGACTACACGGAAAAAAAAAGATGTAATTTCTACATCTTCGGTAGTAATTATTTGGACAGCATCTTTTTGGAGTTAAATCTACAGCAATTGCTGTAAATTTTACTCCAAAAATAACGAAATTATCAATGGGATTAGTAAACCTTAACGCATTTGCTGTAGATTTAACTCCAAAAAGATGCTGTCCAAATAATTACTACCGAAGATGTAGGGATTACATTTTTTTTTTCCCGTGTACCAAATCATTTAACTCTGGGCATAGTGTTTTGTTTTCGATCTTCTTTGAAGGCGTTCCTGCTCCTCTTCTCTTAATCTGCTCCTCTTCTTTGAATTAGGCTTTTTCTCGCCAAAATGCCTCAAGCACTCACTCGCGATGTGAACTTTCCGACACACAGAAAAACAATGAAGGTAAGATGGCGGACCGGCGGAACAAGAATTCCAGCACCGAACCGCCACCTTTAATTTTTAAATAGCACTCTGAAGCGTGTGGATTTAGACCGGCAGCAGATGACTCTGCATTTGTAATCTCGAGGAGCGACATTCGAAATATAATTATTATTATCATTGCAAAAAATTTACTCGAAAGTGGTGAAATTTGTAAATGGAAATGAAAACGTATGCGCCATTTTTTTTTCTTCCAACACTCTAAAATCCTGTGAAACGGACAGAATAATAAAAATTCCGGATATTTGAGAAATTTTAAAGTTTCAAAAAAAAAAAAACTAGACAAAGCAGAGGTATAGAGTTGTATACGCCATTT
The DNA here is from genome assembly GCA_018257835.1 of Euura lappo. Classification (NCBI taxonomy): domain Eukaryota; kingdom Metazoa; phylum Arthropoda; class Insecta; order Hymenoptera; family Tenthredinidae; genus Euura; species Euura lappo. The sequence continues at coordinate 16,944 of JAEUYN010001995.1, forward strand.
ATTATTCTTTTTTTTTATCTTGAAAATGTTGTAAAAATCGGAATTTAAATTTTTTCCATATTAAAAATTATAACATAATAATCACAAATATTATTATGATAATGATTATTATTATTATAAATAATTATTATCATTATTGAAAAAAAATTCCTCGAAAGTGGTGAAATTTGTAAATGAAAATGAAAACGTATGCGCCATTTTTTTCCTTTCTCTACAAAAACTCTGAAATCCTGTGAAGCGCATAAAAAAGGCTGATTTCAAAGTTCTTTATGTAGAATTTTTGAAATAAAAAAAAAAGAAGAATTGAAATTCCGATTTCCACAAAATTTTCAAGACAAAAAAAAATAAAAATCAAGGGCGTATACGACTTTACACCTCTGCTTTGCCTAATTTTTTTATGCCGAAACTTGAAAATCTCTCAAAAGATCCGGAATTTTGATTATTCTGTGCGTCTCACAGGATTTCAGTGTTGGTAGAAAAAAAAAAAATGGCGCACACGTTTTCATTTTCATTCACAAATGTCACCACTTTCGAGTAAATTTTTTTCAATGATAATAATAATAATAATCATTATAATAATTGTTATTATCATAATAACAATTAATAATTATAATAACAATAATAATAATTATTATTATTCTTATTTTACCGACCGTGGTAGCCGCGCGGCTAGCGTGTGCGAGTACGGAGCGGGAGATCGAGGGTTCGATCCCACTACTCGTCGTCAGTCAGGCCACGCCGTTTTTCGGTCGTCACGCCGAAAACCGGCAGCCAGCAGCGAGTTTAAGGTGGCTCAAGCACGAAGGTCCGAATTTCGCGGGGGCTAAAGCAAGGCCCTCTATTTTTCCTCGAAAACGCAAGATTGCCATAATACAGTTACTCGCGATCAAATTATTGACAATTTCATGCATAAGTCATTAGTTGTATGCCAGTAAATAAAGACCGTGAAATAAGAATAATTTCATGTTACGATACTGCATACAGAAGTATGGCAACATCGCGACTATCTGTCTCACTCTCTCTAGTGATAAACGGCCGGAGCTTCGATTCTCGCGCATGCGCTCAGCTATCATAATTCTGTCCAGCTGCCGAATTTCTACGCGGTCCCATAACCTCTCTGAATTTCAAAGTTTTCGAAACTTTGACATTGAATATCTCATAACAGAAGTCGATGACCCCCCACTTTATCGTTGTATTTGCAATCCTCGTGGTCTAATCAGCGTTACTCTAGTTTCTCGTCAACATCTGTTCGGTAGATGCAGAGATATTACTCGGCCCAAATAATTCAGCCTCATTCTCCCATAAGCCCCGTGTTAAAAAATCGAATTTCAACAATATTTATCTCTCTTATCTAGTCGATGACCTGGTCTGAGATTTTGCGTACGTGAAGATGAGTACTGTATGTACAATATACTGAAAAATTATTTTTTTTCTGTTCGTGAACGTGTTCGCGCTTGAGCCACCTTAATGTGGGTATCGTTTCCTGAGGTCGGCTACACCCGGGCGGGTTTTCTGCAGTTTCCCTTGCCCCTCGTGCGAATGCGGGTGTTTCTATAGAACGCCTTAAGACGGCTGCAGACGTATAATGATGATCACTAACCATCCCCTCCCTCGCCCCGCACAAGCTTTAAGTAGCTTCTGGGGAGATACCCAATCGGGTATGGCGGGTAGTAGGTAGTAATTATTATTATTATTATTATTATTATTATTATCATTATTTCGGAAATTGTAAATATAATGATAATAATAATAATAATAATAATAATAATAATAATAATAACAATAATAATGATAATAATAACAATGCATTGTTATAACTATTATTATTCCGAATTATTTCCGTTTGAATTCCCGCTCAGCTGTCATAGCGCTGAACAAGGAACTTCGGTTCGTGAAACGCAGGACCGCGAGACGAAGGTTGGCGAAACGATCTAACATGGCCGCGGCCACCGCTTCATACGGACAATTACAGTCTTTTTCTGGAAACAATTCTGAGGCTCCATCGTTGGGTGAAATGAACAAGTTTTGCGATATATGTGAGTGGAATTATATTGAAGAGGGTGCTATTGCATTCGTTTTCGCCCTTGTGATGCGTGGTCGGTGATATCAGTGAAAACAAGTGACGGTCTCATGCTTCGCAACACAAAAAAGGCTTATTTTACTCGATTTTGGTGAGATACACGTTCATGCCAGCTACCAATTTAATACAAATCGTCTAGGGAACCCATTAAACACCCCCCCGTTCATATCAGGCTTCATCATTTTTTAAATACGGAAAAGACTGAGTCCAGCATGCCCTTAATACGCGAACGCACGGGTAGTAAGAAAAGCTAAGACGCGACCTGCCTACTCGAGCGCTCGAGACTAACTGACAAGGAGACTAGGGACCCTCGATGTCGCGGAACGGGTTTCCGTTTCACGTGGTGAAAGTTTAAGACCTCCGAATTAACGTGGTTTTTGATTTTTGATTGAATAGGCCTTGGTTGCTGAGATATCGCGATTTGAAATTTACAGATTTTCGGGCGGAGTGGGGCTCGCGCGTCTACTCCGTTGAGCGTGCACGCTGGAACCAAGAGCTGGCGTAGCTGAGGCGGTAAGACGACGGACTGGAACGCTGAAGGTTCGCGGTTCGCGTCCCCGCACATTTTTTTTTTTCTCTTTTCAATTTATTTTCCATATATCTTTTCAATCTCTCATAAGACTTTGCATGCGCAAGTCAGTAGTGTTTATAGGTACTTGTTGTTTCATAGAAAAATCCGAGTACATATTCCGGGTATTTATGTGTTATAGAAAATCCTGCAGGTGGGTCAGGGTATGCAATATTCCAGGAACACATGAATACCTGAATACCTGGAATATTGCATACCCTGACCCACCTGCAGGATTTTCTATAACACATAAATACCCGGAATATGTACTCTGATTTTTCTATGAAACAAAAAGTACCTATAAACACTACTGACTCACGCATGCAAAGTCTTATGAGAGATTGAAAAAATATATGGAAAATAAATTGAAAAAAAAAAAAAATGTGTGGAGACGCGAACCGTGAACCTTCAGCGTTCCAGTCCGTCGTCTTACCGCCTCAGCTACGCCAGCTCTTGATTCCAGCGTGCACGCTCAACGGAGTAGACGCGCGAGCCCCTCTCCGCCCGAAAATCTCTAAATTTCAAATCGCGATATCTCAGCAACCAAGGCCTATTCAATCAAAAATCAAAAACCGCGTTAATTCGGAGGTCTTAAACTTTCACCACGTGAAACGGGAACCCGATCCGCGACATCGAGGGTCCCTAGTCTCCTTGTTAGGGAAAAGAGTATGAGCGAGAACATAAGGTTGGTTCAAAGTATTCTACAAGATGTAATGTATTTGGCAATAAGCATGAGCGAAGAAAGGGATTGCAAAGCATGTATTTTGAGTTTAATCAACTTTTCTAATGATAGAGGGACATATTCGTTGAAGAAAGACTCAGCGGGAGGTCAGCAAAACAATTTTTATAACGAAAATGTACATGTGACTAATCTTGAAGTTATGGCACTATGCATAGCTACAAAAAAAAAATCGAAGCGACTGTGAAGAATGGTATTCAGCTCGACAATGTCGCATAAGTGCCAGTTCGAAGGCTCATGCCATCAAGATAAGAACAAAGAAAGCCATCGAGTCTCTGGCAACAGATTTTTTGCGTCCGAAATCTGAGGAAAAATTAATCCCAGCCCTTGAGTACGGAAAAAACATGAGCGTCACGCAATATCTGAATACGAAACAAAATATGGAGCGGATGTTAAACTGATAGGCCTCTTTGTAATGTCCTCACAACCTTGCTTGTATGCAAGTGCAGATGGCATTGTTATTGGAAACCATTCCGTGTCAAAAGTATTGGAAGTCAACTGCCCTTCATCGTGTCGTTCCAAGCCTATCTTCGATGAACAGGCAAGAAAACTAAACGTACCGTACCTAAGAAAAAGACACATAAATATTACACACAGTGCCAAATCTTGGTGTACACGATGGGGCTCACTGTATGTGATTTTAATATATGGTCACCGAAGGGGAGTTGTTTGTATGAAGTCACGTAAATGAAATATTTTTTAGAAGTGTCATTCCTACATTGGAAGATTTCTACTTCAGATACTTTTTGAAAGCTTTATCTGAATTGGGTAGAGAGAATGTTATGAGAACGTAATATCAATTTGACAAAACAGTATTCAATTTTGTTAAAATTCTTTATTAAATTTTACGGAACTGTACAAATGACATGACTGTACAATGACATGAAAGTGTTATACCCAAGTCGGATTTTATAGAATATATTATGATTATATTATAGGTTTATCTCATATTGAATTAGATAAAATTATATTATTATATGAGGATCAAATCGGTTGGACTGAAGCGGTTCTTACCCTGACCTTTTCGTTTTTCAACTACTGTGTTACATATCAATATTATTATTTCATGTACTCCAAATGCGAGCTTAAGATATCGAGTCAAGGAATGTCAGGAATACCTGTGACATAAACTTGTGATTTTTTACTACGATTATTTCAGAATATGGCGTAAATGCTGATATAGATACTGATAATTTTTGTACTATTATAACTGATTTTTGTTATTTCTTGAAGAGTATTTAAATAATAATTTAGCGAAACGAAAAAAAAATATTTCGTACTTCCATACCAAATAATGTGTCAACATGATTTCAGGAACCCTGTGCGGATACTGTAGATCTTTCAAGACACAGTCCTCTGTGTAAATCAAATGAAGCCTACAGTAACTGAGTCTGCGCAGGGCTAAAAGTCCCCGGCTCTATACATCTTCCGAGTCACTGTTCCTAATTATTGGTAGCTGCAAATTGACTAATACAGCGCACATGAAAACGACGTCATCGCAATACGGTAACATTTTGATGGTGAACAGATCCAGGACCTTATAAGTTCTCAGTCGCTGCATGATTCTTTCGATATGGATTCGGACGCTGGCTATTTTATAAGTATCAGCTACTTCTTCTGCATTGGAAGTATTATTGTGCAAGAAAGGTAGCATCACAAGCAGGATTCCACGACCACTATCATCTAATACTGTCTTAATCTGAGGAAATCCCTTGTCAGCTAGAATAACGTCTCCAGGTTCCAAAAGCTCCAAAAAACCAGAGTTTGTCGTTATTTGTGCATCAGTGGTTCGCCCACCATTACATTTTGAGATGAACGAGATAAGTCCACAAGGCGTACAACAAACTAAGATTTTTAACCTGACACCCTTCTTGTAATGCGAATAGAACGGGAGAAGTCCGATTTGACTCAAACTGGATTTGACTCAGAAAATATTATACACGGAATTATTCTACACGGCGTTATTATGCACGGCGTTATTCTACACGACATTATTTTACACGGATTTTATTGTGCACGGTTTGACTTAGCGCGAAATTTGTAAGTGTCTTTTTTCTCGCTGCGCTATTATACACAGTTTTTTTGGTACACGGATGTATTTTGCACGGATTTTATTTTACACGTTTTTGTGAAACCGAGATAAAAATATATTTCCACACAGTTTTTATTCTACACGACATTATCAAGCACGAGATTTATTCTACACGGAGTTATTATGCACGGGTTTTATTCTACACGGCGTTATTGTGCACTAATTTGATTTTACATGATATACAACGCAGACGGTGTTCTGGGAAGGGTTAGAATAAGTTAGGACAGCCACTGACGGTTAGAAAAAGTTAGGCCAGCCAATGATACAACACACACACACACATGATACAACGCAGACGGTGGTCTGGGAAGGGTTAGAAAAAGTTAGGACAGCCACTGACGGTTAGAAAAAGTTAGGCCAGCCAATGATACAACACACACACGCACACATGATACACCGCAGACGGTGGTCTGGGAAGGGTTAGAAAAAGTTAGGACAGCCACTGACACAACACACACACGCACACATGATACAACGCAGAAGGTGTTCTGGGAAGGAATTGAAGTGGATGTATTTTTTTGTTCACTTACCTTTCCTTTCCATTCCCCCCAATTTCAAAGAGTTCAATTATTTTCAGCAACAGTTGAACATCATTCACAAGTATTCATCCAAACGCAAGGTCATTGGCCTATTCATTTCAAAGTTTTTTTCCCCCCCGAATATTTCAATGATTGACAGTGACGAATATCAAGAATTCTGCAGGAATTGTGAAAACGAAGGCGTAGATCGGCAAATGTCATGTAAAATCAAATTAGTACACAATAACGCCGTGTAGAATAAAACGGGAATGGCCCACTGGCGCACAAATTAATGACGCACAGTAGTCATGACGCACCGAAATTTGACACACGGTGCAATGGCACACTGAAAAAAGACGTACGAAAAATGGGCACACCAATCCTAGTGGCGCACGCTACTTCGGCGCACGAGACATATGACACACAAAACTTGGAGTCAAATTTCAGAGGTAATTTTCCCGAAGGGTGACATTTTGGCACACGAGAAAAGTGACACACGACACTTCGGCGCACGAGAAAAGTGACACACGACATTTCGGCACACGAGAAAAGTGACATACGACATTTCGGCACACGAGAAAAGTGACGCACGACATTTCGGCACACGAGAAAAGTGACATACGACATTTCGGCGCACGAGAAATGTGACGCACGACATTTCGGCACACGAGAGAAGTGACGCACGACATCTCGGCACACGAGAAAAGTGACATACGACATTTCGGCACACGGTACAAACGGCGCACGATGCAAACGCGAGTAAATATTTGGTATTGTCTGTAGAAGTCCGCCACAGTGCCCTTTCCTCCAAATTTTTAGCAATTTTTCGAAGAACATTGATTTTTATGGAATTTTTGTTTTTTTTTAAACGAAGTGCCTATATACACAGACAAAAGTTTGGCCAGCAATCATATAACACACACACACACATGATACAACGCAGACGGTGTTCTAAGAAGGGTTAGAGAAGGTTAGGCTAGCCACTGAAGGTTAGAAAAAGTTAGGCCAGCCAATCATACAACACACACACACATGATACAACGCAGACGGTGTTCTAAGAAGGGTTAGAGTAGGTTAGGCTAGCCACTGAAGGTTAGAAAAAGTTAGGCCAGCAAATCATACAACACACACACACATGATACAACACAGACGGTGTTCTAAGAAGGGTTAGAAAAAGTTAGACCAGCCAAATTTTCATTGTCTCAGACACCTTCTATGTGCGAGTATTTTGTAGGATGTTTGTACCGTGTGCCGAAATGTCGTATGTCACTTTTCTCGTGTGCCGAAATGTCGTGCGTCACTTTTCTCGTGTGCCGAAATGTCGTGCGACACTTTTCTCGTGCGCCGAAGTGTCGTGTGTCACTTTTCTCGTGCGCCGATGTGTCGTGTGTCACTTTTCTCGTGCGCCGAAGTGTCGTGTGTCACTTTTCTCGTGTGCCAAAATGTCACCCATCGGGAAAATTACCTCTGAAATTTGACTCCAAGGTTTTGTGTGTCATATGTCTCGTGCGCCGAAGTACCGTGCGCCACTTGGATTGGTGTGCCCATTTTTCGTACGCCTTTTTTCAGTGTGTCATTGCACCGTGTGTCAAACTTCGGTGCGCCATGACTACTGTGCGTCAATAGTTTGTGTGCCAATAATACCTTCTCAATAAAACTCGTGCACAATAACGCCGTGTAGAATAAAACCCGTGCATAATAACTCCGTGTAGAATAAATCTCGTGCTTGATAATGTCGTGTAGCATAATGCTCGTGCATAATAATGCCGTGCAGAATAAAAACTGTGTGGAAATATATTTTCATCTCGATTTCACAAAAACGTGTAAAATAAAATCCGTGAAAAATACATCCGTGTACGAAAAAAACTGTGTATATAATAGCGCAGCGAGAAAAAAAGACACTTAAAAATTTCGCGCTAAGTCAAACCGTGCACAATAAAATCTGTGTAAAATAATGTTGTGTAGAATAACGCCGTGCATAATAACGCCGTGTAGAATAATTCCGTGTATAATATTGTCTGAGTCAAATCCGATTGAGTCAAATACACTCCTCCAAAGAATTAAAGCAACACCTGAAACGGACCGAAAAATGATGCTTTTTGAAATACTTGTAACTTCTGATTCAGTAGTCGTACCGGAAACGCAAGGTATGCAAATTGAAGCTGCAAGTGTTAACTTTCACCTACACTGGACGGTTTTTTCAAATGTTGTTCCATTGTTCAGTTAAACCGCTCCGAAGAATTGTTGCACGGTTTCACGTTCGAATGTGATTTTGAACGCCCTGCACAGGGTGCAGGTTTTTTTTTCTCAGAAATCCATTCCGAGTAAAGGTTAGGGAATTTGTTAAGCTTCATAATGCTTTTTTTACAAAACCACGTAGGATTTTTTTTCGCGGAGTTACGACCGATTAAAGCAATCGAAGCCGAAAATCTTCAAATTGCAATTACTTTTAACGGGATTATGGTTAACAAAATTCGACCGACTGATTTCCAGGCATTTTCACCCTCTTCGAGATGGATTTGTCAGATTAATTGTTTAAACAATTTTTCACGTTTCAATATGACTTTTTCCCAAGGATCGACACGTTCGAATTGATCGAAAATGGAGACTAAATGCAACTGCCAAAACTCAATCAACATCGATCGGAAATTGAAAATCGCTACCATTTCTCAGAACTTCAATCTTTTCTCTTCAAAATGATGTGCTTGATGAACTCTCAACGATGTTTTTTCTCTAAGTTACGCCACTTTTTAGTGACCGGGCGCCAGAAATCTTCAATCCACTGTAACTTCTGAACGATTAATCGCAGAAAAATTGCTCAGGGATCGTTTTGGATGAAATTTTCATTTCCCGATGTTCACTGTCGTCTGATCAATGTTGTCGAAATTTTTTTTCAAAAATCATAAGCTCCCTCGAACTGTGCGTGTGATTCCCGCTCGTGGCGTTACCCAGGATCAACGACGTGAACGTCACGGGAAACCGATGCCTTCGGGCTGTTTTTTTCGAGAAAATGCCTGTAAATCTGTCGGTCGAATTTTGTTCCACGATAATCTCGTTAAAAGTTATTGCAATTTGAAGATTTCCGGCTTCGATTGCTGTAATCGGGCGTTACTACGCGAAAAAAAAATCCTACGTGGTTTTGGAAAAAAACATTTTGAAGCTCAAAAAATTCCCTAACCTTCACTTCGAATGGATTTCTGAGAAAAAAAACCTGCACCCTGTGCAGGGCGTTCAAAATCACATTAGAACGTGAAACCGCGCAACAATTCTTCGGAGCGGTTTAACTGAACAATGGAACAACATTTGAAAAAACCGTCCAGTGTAGGTGAAAGTTAACACTTGCAGCTTTAATTTGCATCCCTTGCGTTTCCGGTACGACTATTGGATCAGAAGTTACAAGCATTTCAAAAAGCATCAGTTTTCGGTCCGTTTCAGGTGTTGCTTTAATTCTTTGGAGGAGTGTATATCCGTGTGCGAACCTATACGGACGAGCGTTATCACCAGACTGAGCTCTGAGCTCTGAACTCTGAGCGCGTGCCCCTCTATCCCTTATCATCCATCCTACGGCCAAGGGCGGTAGAACACGGCCATTCTGACATTTTGGAAGTCCCTTTCCAAATATCTGTCCGTGACGGAGGCGGAGATCATTTTGGTAAGTTTTTCGTCGGTGCTTGGTCATCCTGAAGTTTCATCTCATTCTCTGTATTATTATTAATTATTATTATTATTATATTTTTTTTCGAATCGGTAGACTCGTATTGGTACTATGCCATTTCGGTCTGAGTTTTTGAATCGCTAGACTCGTATTGGTACTATGCTATCTCGGTCTGAGTTTGTGAATCGCTAGAGGGAAAGGGAAGGTTTTTTAGGAATAATCTGTCAAAGGCAAAACTGATGAGAGGAAGGGGGGTAAAAAAAATGTTTCTTTTTTTGAAGGCTTGAAAAACCTTCCTTACTGACGGTTGGCGGGGGTGGGGGGTGTTACGCGTCACGCTGGAAGCGTCACGCGAAAGCGTTACGCTGGGGGGAGGGGAGGGGAGGGGAGGGGAGGGGAGGTAACATGTCACGTTACGCACGCAGCGCCACGCTCGTGAGTGAGGTGAGGCGGGCGTCACGCGTTACATGTGACGTTACGCTGGGAGCGTCACGCGGAAGCACTACGCTCGAGACTACGCTACTACGCCTTGAACGCAACGAATTTCATAAGAAATTGTAAATATAAAACGGACGTAAAGATTTATATATATGTATATTAATTATAAAAATAAAACGACGAAAAGATTTCGATAAAACTAAATATTCAAAACAGATGAAGGTAACAGATGAAGGTACCAGATGTTTAATTTTATTGAGACTAAATGAAACGAGCAGAACTAGTGCAAAATTTGTGTATAGGATGGTCAGAGAAATAAGCATAATCTTTTCTTATCGTTAAGCGTGACATCCGAACACGTGATAATATGGCCTTAGGGTAACTTAAGGCGGTTTTTCAAACCAGCTTTTAGCACTGTTAGTGTGGTTGAGAGGGAAAGTGCTAAAAGCGTTTCAACTTTAATTGTCTCGTAGAGGCAAGTTCTATGTATATGGGGCATTCCACGTCAAACCGACCCCTCATGAGCGTGACCCTCTGGGATTTCGATGCCCAATGGATTTTTTGGTTCGTTTTGGTCAAAAATGATGCCTCTAATTTTTGAAAAATTTTCCGACATTTTTAAAATCGTTGATTTTTTTTTGTAGAATCAGGGACTCGAAAACACATCGTTTGGTCATAGACCGATCATGGGATGAAAATGCTAACATTTTTTTTTTTGCAATTTTTGATTTTTCACAAAAATATCAAAGAAATTCTAATCATAGTTTTTTGAAGTAAAAAATAAAACAAAAAGAAACTTTGTCTTGGTGAAATTTGATTTTCTTGTTGGTTCAAGAGTAAAACGCCAAAAACGATGCTTGATTCGAAAAAAAAACCGCAATCAACGATCGTTTTTGGCGTTTTACTCTTCAACCAACAAGAAAATCAAATTTCACCGGGATGAAGTTTCTTTTCGTTTTATTTTTTACTACAAAAAACCATGATTAGAATTTTTTTGATATTTTAGTGCAAAATCAAAAATTGAAAAAAAAAATGTTAGCATTTTCATCCCATGATCGGTCTATGACCAAACGATGTGTTTTCGAGTCCGTGATTCTACAAAAAAAAATCAGCGATTTTAAAAATGTCCATCTTGACGATGATATTTGAGGTCACTATACGACCTTCAAAAAAGTCGGAAAATTTTTCAAAAATTAGAGGCATCATTTTTGACCAAAACGAACCAAAAAATCCATTGGGCATCGAAATCCCAGGGGGTCACGCCCATGAGGGGTCGGTTTGACGTGGAATGCCCCATATATAAGACTAATTTCGTGTATATACGACTTTATTATTATTATTATTATTCTTTTATTTATTAGAGAATATCGTCAACGACAGTCCATTTTTGCAGGTGTTCTACTGCGTAGATTTCCTTGTAGGGTCTTCTAGATCTTGTTGATCCTGGGATGTCAGTGACTTCATATCTGTCGTTTCCGATAGTTTGGGAAATTTGGAATGGTCCCTTCCACTTTGGTAATAGTTTTCGGCTCGACCCTTGACTACCAACACGAAATCTCCGATCGCGTACGTATGGGGTCGAGCCCTGCAACGGTCGAAACGATTTTCCTGTTTTTCTTGGGCGGATTCGGTTTCTGCTGACAGGTTTCGCCTTAGTGTGGTTACATCGGGTGCGACGTTGTTCACTTCGTCGACTAGTATCGCGACTAGTCCTGTTCGGTAGCCGAGAAGGATTTCGGAGGGTGTGCACCCAATCGCATTGTTGAACGTGTTGTTCAAGCCTAATTATCTGAGCGATGATAAACGGTAGATCATCTATCCTTAGCTGGGTAGATGTGTTGTTTCCGGTCGTCGTGTGGTTAGCCTCAGGCAGATTGTTGTTTGTAATCATTTCTTCGGTCGGTTGTTGGCTACACGACGGGAGGTTTACATCGCGTAAAGCGACGGGTGTTGTCGCGCGACTCTGTTTCGTCGGCGTTGTATTAACGCGTTCGCGGTTTTTCGATTTCCCCGTTGACAATCGCCGATTTTTACTAGTTTTTTGTTTGTTTTGCGTCTCGTTTTATGACCGGTTTCAGAATCCGAACTCTCACTGTTATGAGTAGTAGCCAGGAGTGGGGATCGGCACGTTAGGTTGGCAGCACTGCTGGGCAGTCACTCACCGGCTCCGGCCCTAGTAACACCAAAGATGTAACTGTTTGTCATTAATAAATATTAATACTTATCCTAAAGTGTACTTTTAAATATTAATATTCCCACATCACACATAACATGGCGCTGCGGCTATAAAGAACTATAAAAACATTAAATATGCGGAATAAAGTAAAAGAATAGTAAAAGTGAATAGTAGTGTGAAAGACGCGTGGTGAGTCTAAGAAAGATGACGACTACAGGGAATGTGGGAACGACAACGACGATCACAACGGCGTCGGCGTCTTTAACGGGATTGAAACCCCCAGATAATCTACAGAAATTGAGTACAGAAGGATGGACGAAATGGAAGCAGCTATTCGAAATATATCGGATTGCATCAGGCACGAACAAGATGGCCGATGAGGTACAAGTGGCTGTCTTGTTACATTGCATAGGCGAAGCCTGCGTCGAAGTGTATAATACGCTAGGATTAACCGACGAGGAAAAGAAGAGTTACGAAACGGTACTCAGGAAATTTGAAGAATACTTTGTACCGATTAAAAATGAAAGTGTTAGTTCGCACTTATTTTTTACGAGAAATCAAGAGTCGGGTGAGTCCTTCGACGCGTATCTAACAGAATTAAGGAAACTAAGTGCAGATTGTAATTTTGGAACGCTGAAAGATCGGTTGATAAGAGATCGCATCGTGGCCGGCATTCAAGACAAAAGAGTAAAGGACAGACTATTACGTGAGAGTGACCTGACATTAGAAAAAACCGTTAAAATATGTAAAAGTGCTGAATTATCAGAGCAGCAAGTGAAGAAGTTTGAAACAACAAAGGAAGTTGCCAGTATAAACAAGCAGAGCGGCGGCACTTCTAAGTACCATAACGGTCGAACAGGTAGCAGCACGAGCAGAGGACAACAGAAAAGAGTGACGTCATCGTCAGCGTCGGCATCACAAGCGACAACGCGAGAGCAGAGGGACTCTAAACAAGATGGCGCATGTCAACGGTGTGGTTATACCCATCGGTATAGGAGTTGTCCAGCGTACAAACAAGAATGTAAACAGTGTGGTAAGACAGGACATTTCGCAAAGATGTGTAGAAATCAGGATAAGCGCTCAGTAAAAGTCGTTGATGTAAGTCCAGAGAGAGAATGTGAGGACTATGAGGAATTGTTTTGCGACTGGATTAGTATAGATGCTATCGATGCACGAGATGAATGGATACAAAATGTTCAGATCATAATTCAAAAAAAAAAAATTCCGTTTAAAATTGACACGGGAGCTCAGTGCAATATAATACCCGTCGAAGTATGCAGAAAATTGAACATCAAAGAGTGTTTGAAATCCAATGTAATCCTAAAAAACTACAACCAAGAAAAAATGAAAACAGTCGGTAAAGTAGTTTTGAACTGCAAAATAGGCAATGTGGAAAAACGAGTAGAGTTTCAGGTCTATGATGGTAGAAGCGTACCAATTTTGGGTTTAAAGAGTTCCATTGATTTTAATTTGATAAAAAGACTTGATCCGGAGGAAGAAGACGAATATGTTGAAGTTTTAAATGCGTTTTCAGTAAACGAAGAGCATGAGATTATAAAGAAATACAAAGAGGTATTTAATGGGTATGGCAAAATAAAAGATTTTCAGTATAAAATTGAACTAAAGGAAGGAAGTGTAGGCAAAGTAGAGCCTTGTAGACATGTTCCTTTTAAATTGATCAATAAGCTGAAAACAGAAATAAGAAGGATGGAAGCTGTTGGGATTATTTCAAAAGTTGAAAAACCAACTGATTTTGTAAACCCTTTAGTAATTGTCGGTAAGCCAGATGGATCAATAAGGGTGTGTTTGGATCCACAGTATTTAAATTAGTGTATAAAAAGAGAGCACATACAGCTTCCTACAATCGACGAAATAGCTGCAAAAGTAAAAAAGGCAAAATATTTTACAAAACTGGATGCAAACAAAGCATTTTGGCAAGTTGAACTGTCTGAAGATAGTAAAGAGCTAACGACTTTCAATACTCCATTCGGGAGATATTTCTTCAACAGACTACCTTACGGTATAAGCTCTAGCCCCGAAGTATTTTACAGAGTTTTTAATCAGATCTTTGAAGATATCGAAAACGTAGGGATATATGCTGATGATATGTTAATCTGGGCAGAGACTAAAGAACAGTTGATAAAAACAATGGATAAAGTTTTCAAAAGAGCCACGGAATATGGTATCAAGTTTAATGCAGATAAAAGTGTTTTCTTGGCTACTAAAGTTAAATATTTGGGCCATATTCTGTCGGCAAACGGAATTGAGATTGATAAAGATAAAGTAGAATCTATTGAAAAAATGCAAGAACCAAAAAGTAAAAAAGAATTATTAACATTCTTGGGAATTGTCAACTACGTATCGAAGTTCATACCAAATGCTGCGCAATTAACTAGCAGTTTAAGACAATTGACCAAGAAAGATGTTCCATTTGTGTGGGGCACTGCGCAACAAGATTCATTTACGAAGCTTAAAGAGGCATTATGTAGTCCTCCAGTATTGGCGTATTTTGATATTAATAAGCCAATCAAACTCAGTGTAGATGCTTCAAGTGAGGGACTTGGATGTGTGATAATTCAAGATGAAAGACCAGTGGCATATGGCTCGCGTGCTTTGACAGAGACTGAAAAAATGTATAGTCAAATAGAGAAGGAGAGTCTAGCAATCGTTTTTGGTTGTCATAAATTCAATCAATATCTATTTGGTCAAAAATTTGTAGTAGAGACTGACCATAACCCACTGATCTCGATTTTTAAAAAGCCAATGAATAAAATCCCTCCTAGGTTGCAAAGGATGAGAATCAGTTTGCATAACTTTGATTTTGATCTCAAGTATGTACCAGGTAAAAAGTTGTTTTTTGCTGATCACTTAAGCCGAGTTTTTTTGCAAAGTACAGAATCATCCGATAAAGAAAAAATTGAAGCATACGTAATGATGATTGAAAACCACCTAAGTGTTTCGGATGTGAGAATGAAAGAATTTAGAGAGGAAACAAATAAAGACAAAGAGTTGCAAGAAGTTTTAAGTTACGTAAGAAAGGGATGGCCTGTAAACAAATTGACGGTATCTGAAATAGCAAAGCCATACTTTTCGTTCAAAGAAGAACTCTCAGAATGTAATGGTTTGTTGTTAAAGAATACACGTATCGTGGTGCCAAAATCTATGAGAAAAGGAATGTTGGTAAAAATACATTATGCTCATTTTGGTAGAGAAAAATGCAAAATGTTAGCTAGAAAGACTGTATTTTGGCCTGGTATGTCAAAGCAGATTGATGACTTGGTGAGCAACTGTGATACCTGTTGTAGTTATCAAAGGGATAATAGCAAGGAACCAATGGTTGAGAAAACGATACCAAAGAATCCGTGGGAAATTGTAGCGTCTGATATTTTTTATCTGTTGGGCAAAAAATATGTAATTATAGTAGACACTCACAGCAAATTTGTCGATATGCAAAATTTGAATAATTTGACCACAGAATCTACTATTCAAGCCTTAAAAGAATTCTTTGCACGGTATGGAATACCAAAAATCTTGTACTCGGATTCTGGCACTCAATACACTAGCGTTGATTTTAAGAAGTTTGCAGAGAAATGGGGCTTTAAACATGAGATAACGACTCCAAAACATCATCAATCAAATGGCTTGGCAGAGAGACACATACAGACTCTAAAAAATATTTTGAAAAAAGTTATTCAAGAAGGGAAAGATAAGGAAATGGCTCTACTACAATTAAGAAACATGCCTATTGATAAGAGTGGCATTACTCCAGCGGAATTAATGTTTGGTAGAAAAGTGAGAAATATTATACCAAATATAAAAGAAGGCAAAGTAGAGTCGAATCAGTTCAGGGAAGTTTTAAAGGAACGTCAGAGGAAACAAAAGATTTATTATGATAAAGGTTCAAAAAATCTCAAAGAATTTAATGTGGGTGATAAGTTTAAAATTCATGCTGAAGGAAAGAAAACTCTGCCGCATCAAGGTGGTATAATTGTAGGAGAACATCAAAATCCAAGGTCTTATAAGGTGAAAACAGAGCAGAACACCGTTATAACCCGCAATCGCAAAGATTTGTCGAAAGGAAATAGATTTAGTGCAATACAGCCTGAATTAGAAATACCAAGCGAGGAGCCCACACAAGAAAGAGTTTTGAATAATCGTGATAATGTTAATGGTAATTTGGACCAAAAAAGCAATGTATGTATTGATAATCCGAACATTATTGTAACCACAAACGATACACCTGTGATTACGACTAAATCAGGTCGTACTGTCAAAAAGCCAGATTATTTAAAAGATTATGTGTGTTTTATAAATGTCATGTGAAAAAAAAAAAAAAAAAAAACAACTGGCTAGAAAAGGGGAGATGTTATGAGTAGTAGCCAGGAGTGGGGATCGGCACGTTAGGTTGGCAGCACTGCTGGGCAGTCACTCACCGGCTCCGGCCCTAGTAACACCAAAGATGTAACTGTTTGTCATTAATAAATATTAATACTTATCCTAAAGTGTACTTTTAAATATTAATATTCCCACATCACACATAACACTCACTTTCGATCGAATCGCTAGACGAAGGCTCATCGCGCTTTCTTTTGTTATTGGGCATCACGAATGTGTATTCGAAGTCAATTTGCCCCTCTTTTTTTCGATCCCTTGACCGCACGGGGTTACAGATCTCACTTCTGATGTTAACAGATAACGTCTTTATTAATCACACAATATACATATTACTATACAGAACGAGACCAACGGTTATATATCCGTGTGCGAACCTATGCGGACAAGCGTTATCACCAGACTGAGCTCTGAGCTCTGAACTCTGAGCGCGTGTCCCTCTATCCCTTATCATCCATCCTACGGCCTAGGGCGGTAACACATATTAAAAACAAATTGAAAAAAAGAAAATATTGGAGATACGGACCACAAACCTTCAGCGTTCCAGTCCGTCGTCTTACCGTGGTAGCCACGGCCGCTCTTGGTTCAAACGTCCACACTTGACGTACGTCACGCACGGGCCCCGCTCCGCCCGAAAACCTCAATTTTCAAATCACGATATCTCAGCAACCAAGGCCTATTCTGACAAAAATCAAAAACCACGTTAATTCGGAGGTCTTAAAATTTCACCACGTGAAACGGGAACCCGATCCGCGACATCGAAGGTCCCTCCTCTCCTTGTGAACACGTAATTCTACGGACGGTGGTTGTTCAATTTTGAATTCGGTGCAGTCTATAATGCCCCGGCAATCTTTATAGGAATCTTTGAATACTTGAGGCATGGTCGCTTGAACTATTTCCTTCTCTGGCCAGAGTACAAAATTTGTACCACGCGGATGCTAAATATGAGAGTGTTGCATGAAATGTTCTTGAAATTGTACTCCTGTGGACGCTGAAAAACACGCTTAGCGCTGAAAATTTCAGTCCAGTTTTTATCTTTGTTGAAAATATTAAAGCCTATTTTTCACTGATAGTCTAATACCACTTTTGGCCTTTTCTTTTGATAAGACTTTCAACAGCAGCTGAAAAGTTGTTTTGTGTTACTCCAGCAATATCGAGCTTTTCTTGAACTGTTTTTATTGATTCTACTCCTTGAAATGTTATGTTGAACCGATAGTCATCCACTTGGTCAGGGCCAATTTTCTTGTCTTTATGTTTGATGTCACTTCCGCAACAGGCATCCTTTGTCTTCAAATTATTTGCTATGCTTTTTATGTATTCAACATCTGGACAGTATGCTTGAGTTTCTGCGTCACATAGATCATCTTTTATGTATCGATTACATATAGACCGAATCCATTTCAAATCGGGCAGGCTGGAAATCGTGATGTCACGGAATTTTTTCAAATTGAAATATGTTGTTGTTTGATGAAAAAAAAGCGACCCGTATTTTTTTGTATTGGAAAAAAAAATCTTGCTACGAAGTTACGGCTATTTGAACATTTAATCGTGCGCTACCAAAGTTCTTGAAAGAGGAATACTTTTTTTCTTAATAACGCTATATCTGCGGAACAGATCATCGTAAATACTTCATCTTGATCTCATTTTGTAGCGTTTTTCGCACTCTTTTGGAATTCGAAGAAAAATTTGAGGATTTTTGAAAATTGACGGAATGACGTTCATTTTTCGAAAATTAGGGAAACCCGATTTTCTCGAAAAGTGATTCTTTTATTGTCTCAAAAATTTTACACAATATGTGGGGTGATATGACGGATATATCCTCGAAGTTTCATCGATGCTAAAACACTGCTTCATATCGAGAAAAAATATTTCGTGCGTCACTGAAATTCGTCAATTCCTGTGCTGGTGTCGACTTTGTGGGTTTCTTTGAGATGTGTACAGATTTTTCGATCCAAATAATATCACTAAAACTTGATACATACGTACCTGAGGGAGTAAATGACCAAATGCCGTATGATGTATAACATCGTAGACCGAATATTGATCTGCTAATAAAGACTATCACGAAAAAAATACAAAATTAAAAATCAGGGATTTATTGTAGTAATAACAATATCGTATATTAACATTGTTGAGTATGCTTCTATTTTCGTGGTATGGTATACAGTGAGGTATAGGGGATCAAATGTTAAAATGCAACAAAAATGTAAACGGGACAGAAATGCGTGCAAAACGAAAGTAACAACAATGCGGATGAAAAAAGTTTGCAAAAGACAAAAGATGAAAAAAGAAGAAAAATGGAAAAAGATTGTGGATGATGGACATCGATCTGTCAGGATTAGATTTTGTTTAAACTTTATTTTAAGAGAATTTAAATCAAAATGCGACAGATACAAATATATCAAAACAAAATGCACTAAGAACGAGAGAACAGGTGACATTTTCAATGCCTTCAGAGGCTTGCATTACACACAAGGTCTGTAGATTTTATCATTATATTATTATTAGCATTGAAAATGCTTCCGTTTTCGGGTGAGTAGTGAGATCTGTGGGATCAAATCTTGGAATGATGCAACGGAAGCGATGCAATGGAAGCAATGCAACGGAAGTGCGTAATGAAAAGTTGAAGAAATAAATAATAAAAGAAAAAAAACAATAGAACGAGGGACATTTAGGTGATGTAGATTTCACTGTGCACATAATGATTCTTAGTTTAATCATAGATGGCAATAGTAATAGCGCAGCATGTAATTAACCGCTGCGTGAGAAAAAGTTTATAAATAAATAAATAAATGAACAAAAACAATAGAACGAGGGACATTTCGGTAATGCAGATTTCACGGTGCAAATGATGATTCGTACTGTAATCATAGATGGCAATAATAATAGCGCAGCATGTAAATTCAGAGATTCAGATGAAAAAATGCACGAAAACTAAGATAACGAAGGACATTTTTAATGCATCAGCTGCTTGCGTTACATGCAAGATCTGTAGATTTTATAGTATTATATTATATTTTTTATAGATATAGTATTCAATATTATGTAGTTATGATCATATTATTATTGTACGATATTGTTATTACTACAATAAATCCCTGATTGTAAATTTTGTATTTTTTTCGTGGTAGTCTTATACATCATACGGTATTTGGCCATGTACTCCCTCAGGTACGTATGTATCAAGTTTCGGTAATATTATTTGGATCGAAAAATCTGTACACATCTCAACGACGCTCACAAAGTAGACACCAGCACAGGAATTGACGAATTTCAGTGACGCACGAATTTTTTTTTTTTCTCGATATGAAGCAGTGTTTTAGCATTGATGAAACTCATAGGATATATCCGTCGTATTACCTCACATATTGTGTAAAATTTTTGAGAAAATAAAAAAATCACTTTTCGAGAAAAACGGGTTTCCCTAATTTTCGAAAAATGAACGTCATTCCGTCAATTTTCAACAATCCTCAAATTTTTCTTCGAATTCCAAAAGAGTGCGAAAAACCCTACAAAATGAGACCAAGATGAAGTATTTGCGATGATCCGTTCCGCAGATATAGCGTTATCAAGAAAAAAAGTGTTCCCTTTCCAAGAACTTTGGTAGCGCACGATTAAATGTTCAAATAGCCGTAACTTCGTAGCAAGATTTTTTTTTCCAAAACAAAAAAATACGGGTCACTTTTTTTTCGTCGAACAACAACATATTTCAATTTGAAAAAATTCCGTGAAATCACGATTTCCATTTTAGCCTTGTCTGCCCGATTTGAGATGGATTCGGTCTATAAAGACAAGTCTTGCTGGATCCCAAAACTCTCCACAAATGGTAAATCAACCTGTATGCCCTGATCAACTTTCACCGGACTACTTACTTCGCCCTCATTTTCTTCTGCCAAGTTACCATTTTCCAATTCCGCAGAAAAATCTTCAATTGTCAATTTTTCAGAACAATTTCCACGTTCATCGTTCACATTAGGTCTCTCGGTTCGCTCAATGTGGCGTTTGTACCTGAAAAAATTCAAATACAATAATCGATTATGATGGTGATGATATCGGACTATACGAACCAATTTCATTCGTTATGCCTCTAACTGAGGAACGGCACTCTATTCGAGTGCATTCAGACCACAGAAAGGCCGAAAAAAACTGATTTACAGTTTTTTATTAAAAATCTTTCGAGTAAAAATTCCCCCGGCCCGGATTCGAACCGGGACCTCCGCATCTGTACTGCGGCGCCTTGTCCAATTTGACCACCGAGGGGCTAGGAGAATCTTTACTCGAAAGAGATGTTGTGATTGACTATATATATTAGAGACACTGCCTCGTCCCAGTGTCGAGTGTATTTGTTTGTGTGACTCTATCGTTCGTCTCTTTACATTATGATGGTGATGATATCGGACTATACGAACCAATTTCATTCGTTATGCCTCTAACTGAGGAACGGCACTCAATTCGAGTGCATTCAGACCACAGAAAGGCCGAAAAAAACTGATTTACAGTTTTTTATTAAAAATCTTTCGAGTAAAAACTGGGACGAGGCAGTGTCTCTAATATATATAGTCAATCACAACATCTCTTTCGAGTAAAGATTCTCCTAGCCCCTCGGTGGTCAAATTGGACAAGGCGCCGCAGTACAGATGCGGAGGTCCCGGTTCGAATCCGGGCCGGGGGAATTTTTACTCGAAAGATTTTTAATAAAAAACTGTAAATCAGTTTTTTTCGGCCTTTCTGTGGTCTGAATGCACTCGAATTGAGTGCCGTTCCTCAGTTAGAGGCATAACGAATGAAATTGGTTCGTATAGTCCGATATCATCACCATCATAATGTAAAGAGACGAACGATAGAGTCACACAAACAAATACAATAATCGATTATTTATCATGAGTAAAATTATTCATACATATGTTATATGATAATAAATTTTTTTTCACTAACCTTCCAACTGACAATTCCGGTGATACTACAACGTTTCGATACATCTCTGGAAAAATCGACGGGTCCAAATGAAATAAGGGTATCTCGCCGGGCGGGATAGAACGAGTGTATCTCGCCGGGCGAGATAGAACAAGTGTATTTCGGTGGGCCGAATAGAACAAGTGTATCTCGCCGGGCGCGATAGAACAAGTGTATCTCGCCAGGCGGGATAGAATAAGTGTATCTCGCCGAAAAGTCAGAATAAGGCTAACTCGCTGGTCAGGCAAGAACAAGGGTAACTCGGCCGACCAGCTAGAACAAGGCTAACTCGCCGGTCAGGCTAGAACAAAGGTAACTCGGCCGACCGGCTAGAACAAGGCTATACACGGGAAAAAAAAATGTAATTTCTACATCTTCGGTAGGGTAGACCGGGGTCAGTTGTGACAGGGGTCAGTTGTTACATCGCAAATATCTCTCAAAGTAAAATAAGTATGTTTATGTCCCTACAGTATGTCTTGCATGTAGTCAGTCCGGAAATGCTTATCCACATGCCAGCTTCCACCGCGTGAAATAGACGCATTGCGAGGGGTGTATTGTTAATTTTGGGCCCAAAGTTAGTTTTTACGATTTCAGTCGAACAGTGATGTCTAGATTCCTATGGTATATACATCGAATATTCTTTATCTATACGTTTCCTTGAACATTTCTCGATCAGCTCTGACGGTTTTCCGAGTCTTTGGATTGCGAAGATAAACGAAATTTTCACACAGAAGTTAAGAAAACCGTTTGGCGTCAGTTGTGACAGGAGCAGTTGTAACATTTTGATATGGGATAATACTGTAACATTTCAGCTTACTTGATACGAAAATGTTTGTTTTAGTCCCTCCATGTTAGAATGCCTCGAAAGAGTAGAACAAAAATATAACGAGTCCGTGATAACTGTTTAACCTAAGAAAAAGCTGATGCCGAGGTCATAAACGGAAAACAGCTGGAAAATATCCCTCCACACCATTTCCGAACGACATGTCTTGGTTCAAAAAGTGGTCCCGAGTCAGAATGACCTCAATGGATGTCGCAATCGTGATTATTAATTGGATTTTGTGTGAAAACCTTGTGTTGTGCATTGACCCCATTCGCTGTCACAACTGCCCCGGACCCGGGGTCAGTTGTGACATAATCCCGAAAAGATGCTGTCCAAATAATTACTACCGCAGATGTAGAAATTACATCTTTTTTTTCCCCGTATAGCCTTGTTCTGGTGGGATTATCATTATCAATGGGATTAATAGACCTTGCTGTAGATTTAACTCCAAAAAGATGCTGTCCAAATAATTACTACCGAAGATGTAGAAATTACATCTTTTTTTTCCCGTATAGCCTTGTTCTAGTCCGACGAGCGAGTTACCCTTGTTCTAGCCTGACCGGCGAGTTAGGCTTGTTCTAGCCGGTCGGCCGAGTTACCCTTGTTCTTGCCTGACCGGCGAGTTAGCCTTATTCTGACTTTTCGGCGAGATACACTTGTTCTATCCCGCCTGGCGAGATACACTTGTTCTATCTGGCCCGGCGAGATACACTTGTTCTATTCGGCCCACCGAACTCGTTCTGGGTACAGTACGTTTCGGCGTGACCGTTTCGGCGCGACCGTTTCGGCGCGACCGTTTTGGCGTGAGTCCTTTTGGCGCCAGGACGTTTCGGCGTCAGCCGTTCCGGCGCGAACCCCTTCGGCGCCGGGACGTTTCGGCGCGAATCCTTTCGGCGCAAGGACGTTTCGGCGCAAATCTTTTCGGCGCCAGGACGTTTCGGCGCGAGCCGTCTCGGTATCATGGCGGCTATGAATTAATTCAGGTATCAAAAAATTCACATGTACATGTATGTAATAAAAAAAGTACATGTAAAATGTATGTAAATTATTTTAAGCGATGTGCACATCATGATACATTATCGTAATAACAAATGATGATACATTATCGTAATGATATGACGTTGTCTGAAACCGTATGCGTTGTTCCTTAAGTTACCTTATTTTACCTTTAGCCCCTGTAGACTCTCATAGATTCTATGAGCATCTATGAGCATCTATGAGCATCTATAAGCATACAGGGTGTCCCATTTTAAATTATGAACGCAAATATTTCGAAAACGGTTCACTGTATCGAAAAATATTTCAGACAAAAGTTGTAGGGTTACGAGGGGGACAGCTTCTGGTGACTTTGGCTTTCTTGCAAGTGGAGGCGTTGAGGTGATATGAAGGTCAACTATGGTTTTTTAAATATAATCATGTTTATTATTTGTCTATTCGATTGAGCGTTGAATTTCATGTCAAAAAGCACTGGAGCACAGGTGTGTTGAAATCAATGGTTTATTAGATACACCCCTCAAAAGATTTGAAGCAAAATCTCATGACGAACCGAAAAATGATGAACTCACGAATGCTCGTAGCTCTTGATCCAGAGGTCGTGTTAAAAAACACACGGTGCGCAATTCGAAGCTCGAAATGACTACTTTTACCTCCACTGAATGAATTTTTTTATCGCGTCCTATTGTTGAGTTACACCTCTCGGAAACGATCATTTCGAAAATCCATGCTTCGATATCAACTTGCAACACGTTGCACAGGGCGGAGATTTCCCAAGCTTGAATTTGCACATCTTGTGTTTCTAATACGACCCTTGGATCAAGCAGTCACGAGTTCATCATTTTTCGGTCCGCTATCAGATTTTGCTTCAATTCTTTTGAGGGTTGTATCTCATGAACAATTTATTTCAGCACACCTGTGCTCCAGTGCTTTTTGACGTAAAATTCAACGCTCAATCGAATAGACAAGTAATAAATACATGATTCCATTTAAAAAAACAAAGTTGACCTTCATATCACCTCAACGCCTCCACTTGCAAGAAAGCCAATGTCACCAGAAGCTGTCACCCTCGTAACCCTACAACTTTTGTCTCAAATATTTTTCGATAAAGTGAACCGTTTCCGAAATATTAGCGATCATAATTTAAAATGGGACACCCTGTATATGAGCATCTATTGTATATTATACGCTATATATATATATATAAATAAAAATACCGAGTATTTTGATGACTCGCCCTTTTTGGATGCCTAGGCACGGTATTTTTTTTTTGCAAATTGAAATTTTTTTTCTGTTGTGCGCGGCCTCGTGCGCTTTGCGCACTCCCCGGGGTTACTAAAAACTATCCACCTAGCCAAAACTATGCAGCTACAAGTCTGCAACTGTACACTTGGCTACCACAAAATTTGACATTTCATACATTCGAGGTTCGTGCCAAGGAACCCCTGTCACCAAAATGACCGATTGATTCAATTTCACTTCGATAACAGTCATCAAAATGACCATGTGTCACCAAAGTGTGCGATTCATACTCTGATAACATGGCGGTCCGTCACAGAAATAGCCGATAGATATGAATATACCTATATAATAAATAGGAACGGCCAGGCGCCAAAACATCCTGGCGCCAAAAGGACTCGCGCCGAAACGGCCAGGCGCCGAATCGTCCTTGCGCCAAAACGCCTCACGCCGAAACGGTCACGCCAAAACGGCCAGGCGCCGAAACGTCCTGGCGCCAAAAGGACTTCCGCCGGAACGGTCGCGCCTAAACGGTCGCGCCGAAACGGTCGCGCCAAATAGTCGTGCCCCGCACTCGTTCTATCCCGCCCGGCGAGATACCCTTATTTCATTTGGACCCGTCGAAATGGTCGGGTCAAAACTTGGACTTCGTGGATCTTCAGATTTCTTGTTTCCAACAAAGTGTCGATTACAAATTCGCGACTTTCTATTTGGTAGCCACGGAGTCCCATCTTTGCTGAGAATGTCAAATTTAATTATTAAAATTATTTACTAATAATCCGTGGATCGATTTGTCGCAATGTCTGAATTTACTTCTCTCTCCGCACTGCCGTCAACCACTTCTTATGTCATAATAATTTGTGTGGATATAAAGGGTTTGCTGTAGGAAAGCGGTAGAAATATATTCCTGGCGAATTCAAATGTGTATTTTTACAATCCACAACGCAACAGTAAACGGTCGTCTTCGCCTTTGTTGACATTTTTTATCCTCAAGACCAAAAGGAGACAAATTCGGCAATTGCGGTGTGGCGAGGTTAGAATATCGAATAGGTGCATTGAAACATTCACACTCTGTATAGTTGTAATTTACTTACAGATGTATTAGATGCTTGCTCACTTTGTATTCCGTTCTGTGACACTCACATTAAATGATAAACACGACTAACCGGAAAATTATCTGTTTACTTTCTTCACTCGACTGACAATCGATTGGCGGACATGATAGATCAGCTGATTTCAAACACCGCCGCATGAATAGTATTAACGATATATCGAGTAATAATAAATCTCGTCGGTTAAGGTCAAAGAAGACTTTTTTTTTATTGTTGAGGGCAACGTTTCGACCGGGCCCGGCCGGCTATCTTCAGGCTATAATAATACATAATTACATTACTTATTGTCTAATGGCTAAATTATGTCCGCATATAGACTTGGGGTATTAAATTTTGCAATTAGTTACTTGTTTTTGGAAAAGAGAAACAAAAAGGTTTGAAAACTTACTCCGTGACTGTCTTAACGAGGTTTGCTACATGACGTTATCGAAGAGAGTGATTCTAAACTGTCAACGGATTATTGATCTCTAATCGATATTAGCAAAGGTCGAATCAAAGGAACGATACACGCGGGATTTTCAATTCAAGATTACAGAATATAAGTGACTCAAATTTTGAATATCTGTGCGTTTGTTGACAGAGTTGTTTTTTGAAATGTGTATCATTTCTTTAATAAGACGTTTGTGTAAGTTTTTTTCTTTATCAACCACCTGTGCATTATCAAAGTCAAACGTATGTCCAAGTGTTAAAGCGTGCGAGGCTATGGCAGATTTTTCTAGCTCTTGTTTTTTTATGTCATATTTGTGTCCTGTGATTTGGTTTTTAAGATGTTGTTTTGACTGGCCTATGTAGCACTTAGGGCATTCGTTACAATTGACTTTGTATACAGTGTTTATTTGATCCTTGGTGTGAACTTTCGATTTTAAGTTTGTAAAGAGGCTAGGTATATTACGAGACACTTTGTAAGCAACGGATATCCCTTGTTTGTTCAATGTGTGTTGGATTCGAGGAGCGAGTCCATAGCGGACCCTAAGTTCAGAAAAAAGAACATAAAACTTGCTGTAAACACTCTTGTGAGCAACTGATATCCTTTAAAACTCATCAATCAAATCAAAGCTGAAAGGATAAAAAAATTTAACAATAGCATAAACTGGAGTCAATCTGACAACAATAATAACAAGATCACATGTTCCATTCCATACATAGATGGACTCGCTCCTCGAATCCAACACATATTGAACAAACAAGGGATATCCGTTTCTTACAAAGTGTCTCGTAATATATCTAGCCTCTTTACAAACTTGAAATCGAAAGTTCACACCAAGGATCAAATAAACACTGTATATAAAGTCAATTGTAACAAATGACCTAAGTGCTACATAGGCCAGTCAAAACAACATCTTAAAAACTGAATGACAGGACACAATGACAATATGAAGGACAAATATGACATAAAAAAACAAGAGGTAGAAAAATCTGCACCAGCCTCGCACGCTTCAAGGGCATGCTGGACTCAGTCTTTTCCGTATTTGAGAAATAATGAAGCCTGATATGAACGAGGGGCTGCTTAATGGGTTCCTTAGATGATTTGTATCAAATTGGTAGCTGCATGAACGTGTATCTCACCAAAATCGAGTAAAATAAGCCTTTTTTGTGTTGCGAAGCGTGAGACCGTCACTTGTTTTCACTGATATCACCGACTACGCATCACAAGGGCGAAAACGAATGAGATTCCACCCTCTTCAATATAATTCCACTCACATATATCGCAAAACTTGTTCATTTCACCCAACGATGAATCCGTAGAATTGTTTCCAGAAAAAGACTGTAATTGTCGGTATAAAGCAGTGGCCGCGGCCATGTTGGATCGTTTCGCCATCGTTCGTCTCGCGGTCCTGCGTTTCACGAACCGCCGTTCCTTGTTCAGCGCTATGACAGCTGAGCGGGAATTCAAACGGAAATAATTCGGAATAATAATAGTTATAAAAAATGTAAGATATGTATAAGTTGTAAAAATTTGTAAGTTAGTCTAATTGTAAGTAGTAATGTATTAGATGAAGTTATGGAGACGGAAACCATGTAACCCCGAGGGGGCATTGAATAAACATACATGAACATACATAAACATACATAACAGTTATAACAATGCATTGTTATTATTATTGTTATTGTTATTGTTATTGTTATTGTTATTGTTATTGTTATTGTTATTGTTATCGTTATCGTTATGTTATTGTTATTGTTATTGTTATTGTTATTGTTATTATCATTATAATTACAATTTCCGAAATAATAATCATAACAATTATAATATTAATAATTATTATCATTATCATTGAAAAAAATTTACTCGAAAGTGGTGAAATTTGTGAATGAAAATGAAAATGTATGCGCCATTTTTTTTTTCTACCAACACTGAAATCCGGTGAAACGCACAGAATAATCAAAATCCGATTCTTTTGAGAGATTTTCAAGTTTCAGCATAAAAAAAACTAGACAAGGCAGAGGTATAGAGTCGTATGTTGTTGTTGTTTGTTAATTGGGGGTGACCAGGCGCTCAGTCCATGCGGACCATTGTGCCCGGGCCCTTAGGGGCACCATAGGACGTGGGGAAGGACGTGAGGTCGGCCAGCTTGGCGAACCGAAGCAACCTGCCCACGCCCATCTCCTCTATTTTCTCCTCGCCGTTGAAGTCAGCTTCTAGGGCCAGCCTCCGCGGTCCCAGGAGTCCGCCACACAGCGCGATCAGGTGTAGGAGAGTCTCCTGCTCCTCCCCGCATCTCGTGCAAAGGGACCCTGCTCTGAGCCCCATGTGCACGAGGTGCTTTCCCGTGTACCAGTGACCGGTGATGAGTCCTATAATAGTCCTTAAAAAGTAGTGATTTCTTGACCGTGATGTGTGATTAAGGAGAAGTAATCATGGGTGTAACGGTCATCAATAATCCAAAAACGTTTATTTTGACGTTTCGGTCGATGCATGGTCGACCATCATCAGAAACTGCGAAATAAATGAACCCTTACAATTCTGGGGAACATTTTGTAAACTTAAACTATCAAAACAAAAATTTTTAACAATCACGTAGTGATAGAGACTCGGTCAGTATAGCTGACACGAGGTGATAAGAGGTTATGTTCATCTAGGACGAAATTTTGTTTATGATTCCCGGAGGAAAAGGAGTACAAGAAAAGAAAAAACTCTAAATTTATAAAATTTGTGAAGTTAAATTGAGTTGACAAACAATTTTATATGATATTGATTAACCAATTCGGTGGAAAACTTACAATTTTGGACTTCTTTACGCGCGTCCAGGTGGTAATGGTGGCGCGGTCAGTGGAGAAGTGGCCGAGTAACGGTTATGGAGTATTAAACATCGATCAATCATATCGACATATAATCGATACAATCGATCGAGTCAAAATGACCCGCTGAATTCAAACCGAAATGGTTAATCAATTTAACAAAGGAGCGTATATACTACTTAACTTATCAATATCCGTTCTTTTATTACAGGTATTATTTCGTGAGATATTAGTCATTTCTTTGATAAGTCGATGGTAGATGTTGGACTCTTTAGATATTATTTCAGTATTTTCAAAGTCAAACTCATGACCCAAGGTCAACGCATGATCGGCAAGAGCTGATTTACTAGGATCTTTACAAGTGATGCTATATTTATGATCGTAAATCCTTTTATGCAAGTGTTGCTTTGTTTGTCCTATATAGCATTTATCACAGTTTATACAATCAATTTTATACACTAAATCAGAGCGATCAAGGTGTGGAATTGGATCTTTGAGTTTAGAAAAAACCTTAGAACTGGTGTTAGTGATTTTGTAAACAACTCTTGTCCCATGTTTTTTAAGGGTTTTGTTGATTTGTTCAGATAAACCTTTGATATAAGGCACAACAGTTAAATTTCTGTGCGGGTTGTTAGCTAGAGAACATTCACGTTGCTGTACATGTGTCAGGTTATTGTAAACTTTGTTCACTCTGTTATTTCTTAAGTTATTAATTAAACTGATGGGATATATTCATTATCACAGTCTTGTTACCCTTATCAGCTTTAGTGACTAGTAAGTTAGGGTTGTCTTTGAGGAAGCGTTTAGTATTGTTGAATTCCAACAATTCCTGTTTCTGCTCCCGGTTTAGTTGTGCATTTTTCATATAGGACAAACAAAGCAACACTTGCATAAAAGGATTTACGATCATAAATATAGCATCACTTGTAAAGATCCTAGTAAATCAGCTCTTGCCGATCATGCGTTGACCTTGGGTTATAAGTTTGACTTTGAAAATACTGAAATAATATCTCAAGAGTCCAACATCTACCATCGACTTATCAAAGAAATGACTAATATCTCACGAAATAATATCTAAAGAGTCCAACATCTACCATCGACTTATCAAAGAAATGACTAATATCTCACGAAATAATACCTGTAATAAAAGAACGGATATTGATAAGTTAAGTAGTATATACGCTCCTTTGTTAAATTGATTAACCATTTCGGTTTGAATTCAGCGGGTCATTTTGACTCGATCGATTGTATCGATTATATGTCGATATGATTGATCGATGATTAATACTCCATAACCGTTACTCGGCCACTTCTCTACTGACCGCGCCACCATTACCACCTGGACGCGCGTAAAGAAGTCCAAAATTGTAAGTTTTCCACCGAATTGGTTAATCAATATCATATAAAATTGTTTGTCAACTCAATTTAACTTCACAAATTTTATAAATTTAGAGTTTTTTCTTTTCTTGTACTCCTTTTCCTCCGGGAATCATAAACAAAATTTCGTCCTAGATGAACATAACCTCTTATCACCTCGTGTCAGCTATACTGACCGAGTCTCTATCACTACGTGATTGTTAAAAATTTTTGTTTTGATAGTTCAAGTTTATAAAATGTTCCCCAGAATTGTAAGGGTTCATTTATTTCGCAGTTTCTGATGATGGTCGACCATGCATCGACCGAAACGTCAAAATAAACGTTTTTGGATTATTGATGACCGTTACACCCATGATTACTTCTCCCTAATAGTCCTTAAGTCCGTCCTGTTCATCTTCATGAGCGTGGACCCCAGTTGGTGGGATGGCCCTCGGAAGAGGGCCCTCGTGTGAGCCATGCCTGGTGTGACGGTCTAGAGGTCGACGAAGCGACTCTCCGCTCGTTCCTTAGATAGGCTCCTTGTGAGCCCTGCTGTTATGCCCGTTAGGCAGTCCTCGTCGCATTCTCTGCGAGAGGCTCCTTCCCTGGCCAAGTTGGGCGCTAGCTCGTTGCCCCGGATGCCGCTGTGTCCCGGAACCCAGAGCAGCTTGACGTGGTTCGCACGCGCTAGCCTTGTCAGAAGTTCGATGCAGTCCCATACCAGCCCGGATCTTATGACGCAAGCGTCCAAGGAGCTGAGTGTGGCACGGCTTTCGCTGCATATGTAGATTTGCTTGCCTCTGTAGCCCCTCGCCAGGATGAACCTGACGCAGGCCTTTATGGCAAACACCTCAGCTTGTAGGACTGTGGCCGTGGGCCCCAGGGCTAGCAAAGTACTCACCCTGGGTCCCCTGCACCAAATGCCGGCCCCAGTCCCAGTGTTCGTTTTGGAGCCGTCTGTGTACCAGACAAGTCCTTGTGGCGAGAGAATCCTGTCCCGGTCTGCTTCCCAGGATTCCCTGTCAGGGTATGCCACATTGAAGTTGCGGCCGAATAGATATCTGTTGGGACACCGGTCCCCCCCCCTTGGGCCAGGGTTGCCAGGGGCACCCCCACCTCCCGAAGTAATACCGTGTGTCCCACGCCCGTTCTTCTCCAGAGTCCTAGGTACCATAGGCGTCGTGCCGCCCTCCAGGCCTCCTCTAATATCGTGATATGTGGTGGCGGCAGG
Organism: Euura lappo; assembly: GCA_018257835.1. NCBI lineage: Eukaryota > Metazoa > Arthropoda > Insecta > Hymenoptera > Tenthredinidae > Euura > Euura lappo. The sequence continues at coordinate 48,549 of JAEUYN010001995.1, forward strand.
TTCAACAG
>JAEUYN010001996.1:0-48024 GCA_018257835.1 Euura lappo
AACAAGCGGGTTTGGGCTGACTATGAGCCAGCCTTCGAACTTCCCGTTATTTATTTTATTCTCAGCTATTTTGAAATTTGTAAATCTGACCTCAGATTCTTGATCAGCGGTTCACAAAACCTTCGAGTACAAATTTCCGTAAGATTTCGAATGTTTTTAGTATTTTTCCAGCAAATCGGACTCGCCATTTTGAATTTCGCTAATCTGACTTCAGATTCGTGATCAGTGACCCAAAAAACCTACGAGTACCAAGTTTCATCCAAATCCAAATGTTTTTAGTTTTTTTGCAGCATATCGAATACGCCAAATGAAAATTCTGCAAAACTGACTTCAGATTCGTGATCAGCGATCAAAAAAACCATATGGTACCAAATTTCACTGAAATCCGTTGATTCGTTCTCAAGATATCGTCATTTTTGTTGCGTTTTTTAGAATTTTGTTATTTGAATACTTCAAAAAGTACTAATCCGATCAAAGCCAAAATCTAATCAGTTCTAAGTTGAGAAAAGCCCCGTCGATTGAGCCGTATCTGATCAAAATCCGCGAACTCGTTCTCGAGATATCGCGCGGACAAAAATGTGGTCACATACACACACACACACATACACACACACACACACATACACACACACACACACCCAGACGTCAAACTGAAAATAGTCGGAGGTGATTATTTGGACCTCGAAATGTGGAGATTTAGTAAAAACTCGACTTTTCATTTTCGGGGTGATCACAATAACTTCCTTTTTTCTCTGAAAACAGAGAAACGGGAAGTTAAAAAATAGATAAATAGATTCATTTTTTATCTTATTTTTTATTTCATCAAATAGTCTGATTGTTCTACTTGAACTTAGATTAGTACAGATACAGTAATTCATGATCAGAATTAAAACAATTATGATATCAAGATGTATACAACAAAATTAGAGCTCAAGCTCATCAGGGAATCTTAGAGGTTGAAGTAGCCGAGGAGGGACTCTCAGGTTCACCTATTTGGTATTTGGTTTGTAGAATAAGATTAATAAAAAAAAAAAATCGTTTTAACAAAACTATGTTTTCAGACCTCGCGTACAGGATATCTCCAGAACCACTGGACCGATGTGGATCAAATTTTGTAGAAACATTGCTGAAGATATCCAGTTTGAAATAAGGAACCAGAAACTTGATCCATGGATTGATTTATATGGTACAGTATATTAGTCACCAATGAAAACCAAAATGTCAAGGAACAAATATTGAAAGCTCCGCCAATTGGTTGATTCTTGGTGAAATTTAGAACTGGTTCATCATTCCGATGGATCACATTCCAGCGACATGTGGATGTAATTTCAACTCAATCGGATGAGTCTGTCTTGGGAAATCCTGCACGCAAGCTTTTCGTAGTGTCTTACTAGAGCTATAGTATGGTTATTCAGGAAACATCGTTGAGGCATTTGGTAGCCAATAATCCAAGCTTTCTACTGAAAGTATATCATTTCCAAACAAACCCACCACTATTGGTGTAATAGTTTTTCTGAAATGAAGGCCTCAGAGCACATTTGTAGCCCCTTGAATCAGTATACAGCAGACTATGATATATAATAATAATAATATGAGAAGAATTTACGTATTACTACCATCGTCATCATTAATAATGTTAGTTCTTCAAGTAATAATCCTTTTCTTCTATTTTTTTTTCAATTTTTACTTTACATAAACATAAATATCACATTTCACGTTCAGGATGTATTATAATTATAGTACAGTACACTAGTTGTAAGGTAATAAATAAATATAATAGTATAGTATATAGAATATAATGTGTATAAACTCGTCATGCAGTACGTGAATCATCATTATTATTTTAATTTATTAGTGAGAAGTTGTTTTCCCTCGAGGATTCATTGGCCGTACCATCAATATAAAAAAACGGAAAAGGATTAATAACTGTTTAAAAATACTTCTGCAATGTTCTTTGTGCCATTGAAATCCTAATTTAATTATAAATAGATAATAATAGTCACAATTAATATTCTTCAAAATTGTGGATTTTCGAGATTATGTTATCTGAATTCAATCTGTATAGCAAAGATGCTGTTACGGTCGTATTCACTATTATTGGCACAAAGAACATGTTTAAACGCTCTCTTCTATTATCGTAACTTATGACTCATATGGTACCCATGCATCCTTCATTGTTCTTTCCCTCTTTCTCTTTATAAATCACCCTGTACTCATTCAACGTTGTACATTGTGGAATTTGTGTCTAATTTTTGTGACTAACAATAAGCTCCTCATCATTAGCGAGACCTGATCTTTGTCTTTTTTCTATCTCTTTTTCTTATATATTTTCAATTTGTGTATATTCAATTCTTCTTATACTTTGGATTGGTCGAATTTCATTCAACATTCTCTTATAAGCCTCGCCTCGTGCAGCGTTTCACTACACTCTATTAGACACATTTATTACAGTTGGAGAGAAATTGATAAATTATCCTCACATTCGTTATTAAACGCTAATTAAAAACAACAACTAATATAAATTGTTTATCCATTGAAAATAATAATTTTCTTATTGTTAATATGTTTAAAAAAAAAAAAAATCTCATTTTTAGAATAGCTTTCATTTGAATGATATAAATTTATTCAGTACTAAAATTTACCATCGATTGGATTAGACTAAGAACACCAGAGGAATTATACAATTAATTTTTAAAAAATCTGATAATACTCATTAATTTTGTTCAAATCTAAAAAATATTAGCCCTGCGTTTCCGAAGGGAAGGTCGTCAGGTTTTCAAAGCGAGCCAAAGCGCTATGTTACATTACAACTAAGCTTCTTGGAGATTGTAAATCTCTGGAGACAATTGATAAAAAAGTGAAAAAAAAAACTATAAATGTTGAGTAAAACCGTTACTTCCAAAGTAAACGAAATCTACAAAAAGCATTTTTCCAATCTCCTGGTTCATCTCACTTAATTCTAGCGGCTGGTCAAGAAGATTTTGTAGAAAATTCGTGGAGAATATCGCAAGCCATTTCCAAATCATTCTTTGTTATCACCAGCGTCCTGATTACAGCGTCCTGAGCGAAGCCAAGTTCGGTGAGTCTTGCAATGTGTTCAACGTTAATATTCTCATAGGCAGCAGCCTCCGCCTTTCCGACTGGGCCTACAGCCTCGTCTCTCCCTCTCATTATGGCAGAGACCCTGGCCCTGTTCACTTCCTGGTTTATATTCTTCACCATGTGCTGTCGAGTTCCAGGAATTATTATCGTGTTCTCGTACTGGTGGTCGGCCGGCTCTGGAGAATCCTTGGCAGACTTTGGGGGACGGGGCGCCGAGAGCGGCGGAGGAACTGGGGGAACGGTAAGCGACGTTTGGCGACTAGATTTTTCAGGCAAAGCTGGGGGCGCGCGGTAGGGACGAGCGTGCGGCCTTATTATAGCCGGGGGAATCGGCGACGGGGATGAGGCGCGATGCAGCATGTCGTATCTGGCCTCTGTGTTCGCTGCAGGAAAAAAACGACCGACTTGACGTTTTGGATACGAGTAATTAAGGGGACCCAAGACAGAAAGCCACCCCTCCGTACCTTTACTGTTCTGATGGCTTTCGCTGAGTGTTAAAACTGTGACAAAAGGAGGTGGCGGAGCATTTTCCTTGGGCACTGTCAAGTGCCGGGAATTTCTTGTGTGATTGTTTGGGGTCGGTGAGGGCGATGGTCTCCTGGGTGGCAGCGGAGGACTGGGAACGGCGCGTCTAGGTGGCAGAGGAGAGCCCATAGAGCTGATGTCGTCGTCGTCGTCGTCAGACTCGTCGTACATCATGCTGCAGTTCCCGTTTGAAATTTCCATTATGTCCTAAGAAGATTATAACTGTATTAGCAGAGATCGAATGCAAACGAGACATGGTAAAACTATTGTAAAAGTAACAAAAGTTTCTATAATTCGGTACACTAGATCGAATATTTTCTATGATAAAAGAACGTCGTCGATAAGTCTTGATCAGTCGTTTCTTTATATCTTTCATGAATGATCTGATATTCATTATTAGAAAGCAAATTCTTAAAGCATCGGGAGAAATGATGGTATAGCTAGGGAATGATAATTTACTTTGAACCGAGTCGTCGGTGAAGTCTGATGATGAAAGTGAACAAAACTGAGGAGATGAAATAAAACGGTGTTAACTGATAATTGTAAGCAGAATAGAATAAAACAGAAAACGATATTACGAAGTGCGTTCAATCGCTGCAGCCTCTTTCAATAACACATTTTTGTTTCTTTTGAGAAAATTAAAAATTAGCGATGATTGAAAAAACGTTGAGATAGAGACAAGGTGAAAAATGATGACGAGAAAGCTGAGCAAAATCGTTTGGTTTTTATATAAAAAATGTAATCAGAAGCAACAGTGAATGATATTTTTCCAGGTTGCAAAAATTAAAAAACAATTACAATTATACGAAGTACTGTGTGAGAAAACGTCGGATTTAAAAAATCCCAGACAATTTTGAGTGAGCCAAAAATCGTTTGAAAGACTTATTTTCAGTCTCAAAGTCGTATCGAACATGCTGCCTATACGAAACTACGTGTTTTTTCATAGCAGTGGACAATTTTCTGGAAAAAAAATCATATTTTAGAGACGTTTCCAAACAATTTTTTAATTTTTGCACCAAAATATGAATTTTCAACGACTTTATATGTACCACGAATAACGCTATTTCGTAGGAATACGTCTAAAAACTTGTTTCAGACGGGTTCTTTAGCCTGAAATAAGATTTTTGAACATGTTCGAAACTAGAAACTGACCTCAAGACATGTTCCTGATAGAAGAGTATAGAAGAATCGTATTTTGGACGTGTTCAACATTAGAAGCTGAACAAAATATGCAAAAAAATTATTTTCTGAATGCATTTTTAAAAAACATTATCACGTTTGTCCAGAAGACATGATTCAGATAACTTTAACACATATTACGTGCCAAGAAAAGACTTTGAGCTTTTAACCGATATATCAATAGAATACAATGTTTCAAGTGAACTTTTGTTGTGTCAAGGATCAAACTGAAAGTAGTCTCCAAGTTTCAAAAGACTTGATTTTGCTATTTTAAGTTTCTGAAACTTGTTTCGAAGACTTTGATCAGAAGCTCCAAAAAACTTTGTATTACGTTTTCAACACTTTGAAATAAATTTTCAAGACTTCTGATGACATCTTTTGCGTCATTAAATGATTTTTAGATTTTTAGATTCTCACATTCTTTCAAGCTTTGTAACAATTTCCATTATTCTGATGCTATTTCGAAATTTGACTCTTGGCTCCAGAATATGAACAGGAATATACAAATTGTCTGGGTATTGTTAAAACATCATATAATAACAAAATAACTAATCAAAGAACATGGAGAATGAGAAAAATAAAAAAAATAAAATAAAAAAAAAAAATAAGAAGAAGAAGCTATAACAATTAAGCTACAAAACAGGAGGGGTCATTTCTTAATGCGATTGACCACTTACCTCTGATTATCGTTCAAAATCTTGCAGACTTTTTGTTTTAAAGTGGTAGTGGTAGTGGTACGTACATTCCCAATTAGTTTTTTTGTTTTGCTTTTTTTTGTTTCGTTCATGCAGGCGGGCAGAGCATTTGCAGGGACCCAGCAGACAAACACAATAAAATAAAATTCGAAAGATCATGCGGGATATATAAATATAAATAACATACGTATAATAATAATAGTGAATATAATCATATAATAATAATAATAATAATAATAATAATAATAATTATGATAATTCAAAAAATGCATCAGTTATCAAAACATCGTAGATCTCTACGTTTTTATGTGTATCTATGCAAGCATGACTCGTCCGATGTTCAGTCGTCATAAAAAAAATCAATCACTAATCAATTAATAAATTGTGATACCGTGATACAGGATTGATTGATGATCGATTTGAAAAACGAAGACAAATTTTAAAGTAAATTGAACGATAACAATGAAATTATGAAGAATTGGATTGCTAGCTTCTAGTATGAATATAAATGTAAGATAATTGAAATAATTTTTCTGTCTTCATTGTTCGTCTTGTTAAACTATTGAATTATTTTACACAAATAAAAAGAGTCTGACTGAAAGTCTTTTTTCCATATGAATAAAAATACTTTTCTGAAGACTTTTGTGGAAAAACATTACAAAAAATTTAATCTACAACAGTTTCTTTTTATCCGCTGTTCAACTGAAGACTCTAGAGTGAAGACTATTTTTCTTGTTTTAGTCCTTACCTGAACTCCCAGAGTTGAAAAAAAAAAATAAAATAAAATAAGTACTCAGACAGAAAGTTTAAAAACTTCGGCACAAGAACCGGCCAAACAAACTTTTTTTTCGCGACTTCTTGTTGGGAGCCAAGTTTGATGAAATTAAATTCTTCACACCTCTTATACTATACAACATCAGAAAATAGACCCATTAATGAAGTCGAGTGTTAATTCTCTATCAAAGGTGACTCGCATCATCTTAATTCAAAAGTAACTGTTGATAGCGAACATTATTTTGTGATTATAATTCTGTTTTCATCGTTTAATGGGTATGTGCCTATTTCCGAATATTTTTCTTTTCGTTCAGCCGATTGCCAATCTATTTCCATAGTCATTGATTTCATTGATTTCAGTTGCATCACAGCTCAAGGTAAAATTATGTCTTTGTAACGATGGCTGATTAAATTTCGATTTTCAATATCATTAAAATTGCATTCTGTAACTATACAGAGCATCATGAAGAATTTGTTTTCCAAATATATTTGTATGTAATAATACGAAGTTGAAGAAACTCAACAAATAAAAATTGCTAATAATAAAAAAAAATCGAACTACAATTTCGGATAGTAAAAAGGTGCGGTGACTATGTAATAAAATTATTTATAATCAATACTGCGAAAATATAACATAACATAATAGCTCTACGGGATTTTTGTGATATTCTGTTCTCTTCTTTTTTTATTATAATTCAGATGAAAGAATAAAAAAAGAAAAAAGAAATGTTATCAAAATTCATTAATTAAAGATACCCTATTATTGTACAAAGTATTATTAATTATTTTATTATTGGCGTTATTACTTACTTATTTAGGTATGATGAGAATGAATGATATATTTATAATCATCGTATTTATATTTTCAGAGAGAAAGAGATATATATAGAGAGAGGGAGAAAGAGAAAAGAGAAAAAGAAACAGTAAAAAAACAGATAGAAGAAAAAGAAAGAAAGAAAGAAAGAAAGAGAGAGAGAAAGAGAACTTATTTGTAATCGTAACAAAAACTATTTGCGAAGTAGTTTATTTTTCTTTCTGACTTTAAGATTAGGTTTATTCCTAGTCTGAGTGATCCTAGATCCTAATAATACTTATTATTGTACGTTTAAAGTTACTTCATTTTACGCTAATGTAATTCAACTACACATCCTCGTTTGTTCCATCATCAATAAAAGTCTCCGCTTTCATCCTTGCGGTCATACCTTGGTGGATAAAACATTTCCAATTATTTTCTGATCTATATCTCTGGAAAATCTATACGAAGTTACGATCTTTCGTTAATCTTTGAAGAAATATTTGTACGTATCACAGAGTGTTTCAGATTTTTTCACACATTCTACTTTATCTAGATGTCTAGAATTTCGATTCCGTAAAATTCGATTTTGGAATATTTTTCCCCCACGGTGAAAGATGAAAATGTCTCCGATATTCTGGACACTGATTCAATCTTTAATTAAGATTCAATTCGATTAAATTTTGTTAATAACGAGAAATGAAAGTTAGAACATCGAAAATGATCCAACTTCCCAGATTTGAATATTCTGCCTATTCTTGTGCATCACGTGTCGTGTTATGATTCAATACTCATCATCGACAATACACCTAACTATGTATATGTATAATATAATGTTCACCAAATGTCTGCGTATAATTAATTAGTCAGTTTTCTTTTAATTAATTAATTTATTTATTCATTTAATTAACCATTAATTACTATCATTATATTGCGACAGTGGGTTTCTGTTTATCAAATTTGTTACTCTTAGATTTTTCTTCCTATTAAATATTATAGCATTGAATAGCTTCTTTCATTGTCTATTTTCTATCAACTACTTCTTTTTGTGTCTCCTTTTTGCAAAAATAAAACACATAAAAATCAAGCAGCTAGCTTAAATATTGATAAAACAACAAGAACGAAAAAAAAAATAAGCCAAATACAGATTTAAAAAATTGTTCATTAACTTTGGGATGCGATTGGATTTAGATTCTTCTCTAAAGAGACAAATGAAGTCTAGTTTAAATTCGGTTTTTATTCTCTCTCAACTTAGTCTCAAGAGCTGTTTCATTTCATCTTGTATCTTTTCTCATTTCTTTCGTCTCGTTATTTCTTTCCTTTTCATTTTCCTATTTATAATAACTGTCGGAGGTGCTACTACTCCTAGTCGGATACCTCGTTGTCTGGGTCAAGATCCCGCGTAGGTGTAGAGGCGTTGCTTACCGACGCCGAATGTGCCCCGGGCCGATGGGTCCGGCGGGGATCAAAAGGGTCGACGACTATTTGCTCCGTCCCTTTTATTTCTGCCCTACAAAACGGACATCCCTGACCCTCGGAGTCCTGGAAGTAAAAATCAATCGATTAGCTGAATTGTAGCCTCAAATTTACTCTCTCTTTCAGTTAAAGTTCGCCTCAGATAGTTGAGTAATTTATATTGGATTTAGGCACTGCTACCTGCCACGCTGTCAGGCACGGCGTACAGAGCAAATGTCCGCACGGTTCTATCCTCACGTCCTTGTCATGTTCCGCGCATATTTTACACAACTGAAACGTGCTTCCCATCTCGCAGTACAGTTCGTACTGTTCGGCGGTGACTTTTATGTGTTCTTCAGGGGTCGGTTGCACCGCCCATGTTAGGTCTGGGTTCAGATTTCTACCGTCGGGATACAAGTAGCTGAAACACAATTGGATTTGTTAATAGTCAACTCAGCATGGGATGAGTTCGTTGCGACGATCTCTGTACTCACAAGCCTTCCCGGTATCCGTCTAGGAGTGCTTGGATTAGGCTTTTATTGTGCGGTATCGTCTGTAGTATGTCTCCGTCGGAGGTGACGTAGCCAATGGCCCATTGGCCGAGCCTTGTACAGCTAAGTCGGAACACGTAACTGCCTGGTTTAGTTATGCAATATTTTTGGAGTCTGGCTTTGACCTCGTCGTAGGTGAGGAAGGCTACGTATCCGGGATGCGTTACCGCCAGTGTTTTCCAATTTTGTAACAGCGTTGACCAGGGCTGAAATAATCTGCAAAAATTGGTCGAGAATGAGTTGACAGTGCAGGTTTTTTTTTCCCATGATGTTAGTGAAACGTTCGGGGGTAAAAACCGACCTGGTGAATACGTCAAATTCAAAATTAGAGATGTAATCGTTGCAGGTGAGATCTATCGTCGATTTTAGAGCCATCGCCTGCAGCCCAGAACTAATTGAGTGGACTTGATTCAGCTCATGCCTGAAGATTTTCCATGGGACGAGGGTGCTGAAATTTTAATGGATAATAACGTACTGACGATAGACGATGGTAGAAAGATATTTGTACAGAGGATCAAATTTGGCTTATGTGGGACAATTTTGGGAAGTATACGTTTCCTTCCAATTGCCATTGAATGCTCCGTGAATGAATACGTGAGAGTTATTGACTATGACTAAATATAAGCATAAAAGTAGACATGGTTGAATATGCGGTTCAATTTTTCGCATATATGCTTTCGTGTGTACTCGATTGCCATGTAACACCAGTTCATTGTACATTTTATACATTGTAGGAGTGTATAATGAAGTATGAAAAGTTTCTACATTTTCAATTGTAGATCTGAGTGTACGAAAGTTTTTGATTACGAAAACTGCATATAATCGATTCATACATTTTTTTGGGAAATTCTCAGCTAATCGGATCTCATTCTTATCGGCAATGCCCTATACTTGCGTACAAGATTTAAAAAAAATTATACAGGGCATTCTGTCCTAGATTACATGAATCTTATTTTTTCATTCTTCGCCATAGCATAGAACTGCTCACATCAGAATATGCATGCTTACAACGATCAAAGTAAGACTATTTTTTTTTTTTTTTTGCTTTAAGGGGTGATTCAAATTTTCACAAAAGGTATGTCGAGTAGTACTATTGAAAAAAAATGTTTTTCTCACACCCGGTCGCAAAATGCCACTTTTCATACCTCTTGAGCCGGCGCAAAACAGATCTTTTCGGCCCTCGGGCGCAAAGTTCCGTTTTGCGCCCGCTCACTCGGTCTGAAAATAGGCATTTTTGCAGACCAGGTGTTGAGAAAACAATCGTGTGCAACACGAGCGCAAGGCTATTTTGGCGAGTGTGATTGCAGTACACTCGCCTTCGGCTCGTACTGCAAATTTCACACTCGAAAAATAGTGTTTTGCGCCCTTGATACACAATGTACTATTAAAGCTCAATCCGTCGACTTTGGAATGATTTCTTGATAATTGATCTGCATATTTTATAGCCTCAAAGTATACGCTACGCCGCCCACATAACTCTGGCGCGGAGCGGCAGCGCCATCTCTCGGAATTCCGTTCAAACGGTGAGGTTACGGAAACTAATATTCCGTGTAGAAATAATACATGTACTCATACGGAACTACTTGTCTTCCTCAACAACGCTTTTTGCATTTATACCTGTATACGATCCGAAAATAATGGTTGATATCGTTAGAAGCTGGTTTCGAGAGGTTATATAGATATATTTCCTGAAAAAGTATATCGAAAGACCAAAAATTATTAAAATCGTGTCACGTATCCGATGTAGGGAGGAAATCTATAATGACGGATGTCGCCGATTATTCGGTACCATTTCAAGGGAAACGCCGGGTGCAGAAAGCAAAAAAGAGTGAAAATTATTATCAAGTAACAATAACCTTGAAAACATAACCTTAAAAACAAGCGAGTTGTTAGTGCACAATAATCGCCAAACTTGACGAGTATTGTATAGATTAAAGTTCGAATCGATAATTTGAGAGAAACTTCAGAAACACTGGCTTTGGTATCAATTTTATGAGTTTCCGTAACCTCACCGATTCAAACAATGGCCGCCAGGGCGACGCTGTCGCAGTTATGAACTCGACTTCACAGTGATGCATGGTACGACTGGTTGCGATGTTTCGGAGTTTAGTTTTTCTAATTAAAAATTACATTGTTTGTTCTTCATTGGGGAGACTATTCAGTATTACCTGCTACATCCTCTCAGTTTGAAGACTATTATGGAGTTTTGAAAAAAAAAAAAACGAACGGGCTTTTTCGGTCAAACAAAGGACCTTTATTTTTTTTTAGTCGCAGTGTAAAAATGTACAGATTATACATATCCTTGGGGATGTCCGTGAGCATTCTTCACAAATCTTTTCTCCACAGCTACTAGCAGAATGCTACTCTTTATACTGCTTGAGCGGGCGCAAAACTGATCTTTTTGGCCCTCGGGGGTACCGAGGTAGACGTCCTTTGTTTGACCGAAAAAGCCCGTTCGTTTTTTTTTCAAAACTCCATAATAGTCTTCAAACTGAGAGGATGTAGCAGGTAATATTGAATAGTCAAAAGCGCAAAACTGATCTTTTTGGCCCTCGGGGGTACCGAAATTTTCAGTTTTTTTTTTTATTGTACATTATAATCGTTAAAATGCAGAGAAAATTGGAGTTTCGCTTGTAAATAGTTAATTTATTCGTTACAATTTTTTTTTTTTGTTCACCTATAACCCACACGGAGAATTTTTTATTTTTTTTATTTTTATTTTATTGTAATGTAATTGTTTTCACGATTGTGGTAGTGGTTACCATTATATTAGTACTAGCCCTCAGAAATCCGCAATAATACGTGTATAATATTCTACATCATTTATACGATAAACTAGTGATTTTCTTTCAAAGATAAAAAATCGCAACGAAGAGAAAATGCATTTTAAAGTAGGTATGCGGTTCTTCGTAAAACAAAGGAAAGGAAACATTCGACGACGAGTCACCGTGAATAAGTGATAAACTTGCGGGACGATCGAACTTACAGCTCGATACGATATTACCCAGCGTCCAGTAATTCTGGCCAAGCGTTGACCAATCATGTGGCGCTGCGAGTATCGTAGGGCCAATAGAATTGCGGTATCGTTTCACGTCGAAGTATAACGGTGCACGCACGAACGTTTGTAGGTTAGTGTGCGATACGTTCTCCTGGCACCTACTACACGCAGTTACGATACAAGTCGGTGGTTAATGAGAAATTACGAGAACGTGTAAAACGTGAGTCAGTTGTCATCAGCCATCAACCGAGAACGTTCTCCGCTAAGTTCACTCTTTCGACCAGAACTATATTTACATTTTTATCTGTTGCTGAAAGGTTTGTGCTCAACGACGAAATTCTGTGACGTATGTCACTCTCATAAGCAATCATTCCAGTATGTAATGTATTATTCATGAATTGTCTTCAAGCTTCGAAACAAACAGCTGAAAAAGATGCCGCATATTGAGATTCTGTGTTCAAATCGTTCTGATTTGTCAGGTTTTACATTTTGAATTTTGAATTTCGAATTTTGGCTACGCGATTGCAGCGTGACCAGGGCTCGTAACAATGTCGCGTTATATCATGATGCATGAGTTTGTGTTTTGATTGTCCGTGTAAAGTCGACTATATCTTTCGATGGGCATCGCATCAGGCGTCAGAGCACGTAGCCATTGTGTCACGGAGATCGAATAATCAATTTTGTGAATTATGCAAGCGTTGCATAAATAATGTTGTGCGTCAAGTTGATCGGAGAACATTTTCCATATTCTGTCCATTGGTGGACCTTTCATAGCTGCTTTTCTTTTCTTCTATACAGAATAACCGAGATTTCGGCTTGATAAGAAAATTCTTTGACATTTTTTTTTCACCAAAAAGGAAACAAAATGTTGTTCTACATTCGGAAAGTTATGACGTTCGTTACGGAAATAAATTAACATATATTCGTGAGTTAATATCAGAAGCAGGTCAAGTTGTAGATACCAGCTCTGGTGGAATGTACTATAATTATATTTTTAATCTTAAAAAGTTCACAATTTCGAGAAGTATTTGTTTTTCAAGTTTCTGAAGATTCTAATTTCTGATTAGGCGCGAAATTTGAAACAATTAAAAATGTTCGGAACAAAACAGATTCTCCAAGTATTTCACATTCGCATCTTACATCTCTAAATTAATGTACTAAAAAGTGAATATTACGTTTTCAAATTTTTAGATTTCTTCAACAATGAGTAAGAATCCTACAGACTACAAGGCGGCAAAGTCGGTCTACGACTTTACCGCGACCTCTGTCAAGGGAGAAGAAGTGTCTCTGTCGAAGTAAGCGCATATGAGATTCAGAAACAAAAAATGGAATATCACCTTATAACAAAGCTGATATGATTGTACAAATAATGCATTTCAACCAGGTACACTGGTCGGGTGCTTCTGATCGTCAACGTCGCTTCGAAATGCGGTTTAACAGCAACGAATTACAAGGAATTGAACGAGCTGTGGGACAAGTACGAACCCAAGGGTAAAAAACATGTCTGAATACTGTCTGCACTCTGCAGCTAATTGTATTAGCGTACGTATATAATGGAAGAATATATATGCTGTGATGTCTACCTGCAGAAGGCAATGGACAATAATATGTACTCAATATTATTGTGTTGCATAAAAATGGCCCATATTTCACAAAATTTCACAACCCCACAAACTGGCCATAACTGGCCAAATCTTTTTCAATTCTTTTGTTATATTTAATTGATTATTTGTATATCTAAATTTGTTCAAGGTTTGAGCATACTCGCCTTTCCCTGCAACCAATTCAATGGTCAGGAACCAGGTGGAAGCGAGGAGATCTGCAGTTTTGCCGATCGCCAAAAAGTATTAAATTCAGAAAATTCTTGCGGTTACGCATTATATTCATGTAAACTACAATATGATTTTTCATTTCTCAGGTGCAATTCGACCTGTTTGAAAAGATCGACGTGAACGGGGATAACGCGCATCCCCTGTGGAAGTACCTGAAGCACAAGCAGGGTGGACTTCTGGGCAGTTTTATCAAATGGAATTTCACAAAATTCGTTGTCGACAAGGAAGGACAGGTCGTAGAGAGACACGGGCCTAACGTAGATCCGAGCAAAATAGCTTCAAATCTGGAGAAATATTTCTAGGAAGTCAACAATATTGTGTATCAAATTAAGATTTCAATACGTTCACGTGTTTTATTGATTACTTATCAAACGAACAAAACGAAAGCACAGCTTTATCTTCAATTGCGTTCCGCAAGCAAAATATCAAAAAAAAGGAAGAACAAGAAATAAATATATAGCACATTTTCAATATCTGTTGTACCTGCAATAAGTCAAAAGTTGAATATTATCGAAAAGTTATGATAGTCGAACAGTTTTGTGGGTGGGTACGTGTTCGGATTTCTCAATTTCCCAATTTCAAACATACCGAGATAAGATACCAAACGTAGGATATAAATTGATAAGATTAACGATCGACAGTTGAGCTGGAAGCAGAAATTGAACGTTATCATGCGAATTAGGCGATATAAAAATTATGAGGCAACAATAACAATAAAAGAATCTGAGAGCGCAAAGCGCGAGAAACAAGAGACATGAAAAGTCAAAGACATTGATCAAATTCCTAATCTTTCCAATTCTGATCACGATGTATGAATATTTGAATACGGATTATGCCATAGTCTACAAAGGGTCTAGACGGAAAATTTTATACCGTCGTTCAAGTATCGAACGACTTCTCGAACCTCTTCGTTGTAATCTAACGGAAGTCTTTTCCCACGTCAGCTGTACCACCATCTCGACGTTGTGAGTCTGTGTACTGTGTGTATGTATTGAAGTCGTTCGTCGGAAACTCAATGACCTACTGTACTCGGCTCAGCTCTGGCGCAGACAGACTGCACTTGCACTTGCGTTGCAGTTGGGAGAAAATATCAAAGGATACGAACGTTTGAGGTTTTTATCAGTTGCGGATGTATCCGTAGGTAGACATCTATCACTGCATATGTCTGTTGGCCGTCATACCTTGCAAAGAGTTTTACTGACGGTATCTTATCCAAAAGTTGTAGTACCTGAATAGGCGCATCCTCATTGACTAGTTTTTTTTTTTTTTTTTCCATAGAACTCACAGTTTCGGAAAATTGTTCTATACGGAAGTTGCAGAACTCGACCAAGCGCGTCTTTTTTTTAATGTCTCGACCACGGTATCTAAGAATTTTGATGAACCTCCACGATTTACCTTATGTATGTACGGAGCCAAATTATTTAAGAAAAGCCGGGCCTGTCACCCACCCCCTTTGATTTGGCTGATTTTTTGTGAGCATGTTACCTACCTGGAGAGTAGTCAAAAGCCAAAATATTATGTCCCGAAAAAATTTATTGGCCGAGTTACAGTTTTTTTTTCACATTTTTGACTCGAATTTGGGTATTTTCGATTATGCAAAGGTTGTTTGTACTACGTGGCTGAAAATCGGTTTCTTTATGTAAAATTGACTCAGGAAGACGAATCTGGCCACAGATTTGACCTACGACAAAAACCTACAGTAATATTAGCCAAAAACACCCCAAATTGACCAAAAAAGTCCCAAATCTTGGGGAAATGGTCCAAAAAAAAAACGTTTTCGACTTTCTGAGGCAGCAATCTTGTAGGAAAAGAGCCAACGAATCCAATGACCACACCCCCAGATTTCTAGGACGAACCGTTCAAGAGATACGCGTTGTCAAAGTTGGAGAATCTTGATTTTTCTGTGAATAATGGACCTTTTTAAGGGTTCTTATTATTTTATTTCATGAAAAAGTAAATTTGATTATTTTGACCAGAATCTGTCGAATCTCATTTGATGAAAATAACCTATTGATACTCGATTTAGGTAGTCGTGGTGAATGCCGCAAAATAGGCCTTTAGGTCGGAGATTTGTCCAACGAGGTCAAAAAAGTCCATTATTGCCAGAAAAACAGGATTCTCCAAATTTGACAACGCGTATCTCTTGAACGGTTCGTCCTAGAAATCTGGGGGTGTGGTCATTGGATTCGTTGGCTCTTTTCCTACAAGATTGCTGCCTCAGAAAGTCGAAAACATTTTTTTTGGACCATTTCCCCAAGATTTGGGACTTTTTTGGTCAATTTTCGGTGTTTTTGGCTAATATTACTGTAGGTTTTTGTCGTAGGTCAAATCTGTGGCCAGATTCGTCTTCCTGAGTCAATTTTACATAAAGAAACCGATTTTCAGCCACACGTAGTACAAAAAACCTTTGCATAATCGAAAATACCCAAATTCGAGTCAAAAATGTGAAAAAAGAACTGTAACTCGGCCAATAAATTTTTTCGGGACATAATATTTTGGCTTTTGACTACTCCCCAGGTAGGTAATATGCTCACAAAAAATCAGCCACATCGAAGGGGGTGGGTGACGGGCCCGGCTTTTCTTAAATAATTTTGCTCACGATCAAATTTTCGGAAAAACACCTGAAACAAAATTTGCTTAGTATGTCAACTCGTGACAGCCTCTTAATATGAACGAGATCCGCAACACAGCGCAGGATCATGTTTCTCCATCAAAGACCCGGGTTTCACAATGAATAGTGAAAAAATGCCTACTAAAAAGAGTATGAAGCAGCAATAATTCATGTTCAATCAATGCGCATTGAACGCAAATCTACGAAGTCTGAATTTTATCCACCGTTATACACTGTATACGTGAGTATGTATGTCGATTTGGCCCGGCCGGATTCCCGCCTCCCACCCCCAGTCCCATCCGGATCGTCATCCCAACCCAACCACGTTCTTACATACTTTTAACACTGTACCGCCCGACGTAAGAGATACTAGCGCTATAATTAGTCGTCCTTGCCTGTTGGCTGATGCGGCGCGGGCGCCGCGCCATCCACCTCCATTCATAGAAATTCATGCTTGTCCGCGCAATCTGCGCGCTTATGACGCGTTTGTACAGTGATCCACAAATCTCGGTGTACCAATACGCAAAAGAAAAAAGCCAATAAATAAGATGATCAACTGGTTTGTTGTTAGATCAACATAAATTGTGTGGGGTGATGTGATTTTCATCTCACACAGTTGGCATTTTATATTGGTAGGTATGGTATATGGCCATGAAGTTGTGTACGTGCGATTTTTTCAGGCGCGATAACCGCCTCGAATGTTGAACGGATATCGAGTGCGAGCGGGATGAACACAGTCATGAACGCAACGGCGTTTCTTCAAATCGTTCAGTGTTCGTGGCGGTGGAGAACTAGGAGTAGGAGTAAGCGGAGAAGGAGGATGACCGTGAATCATTTCCGGTTTAAAGCTCGCGTGACCCACGGGTGCCGCGCTTCAGATATATACGAATATCTATAGGATGTACTGATATCTAGTTTAAACTTGACCGCATGCGTGAAAACGTATTTTATGATTGTGTGCACGGTACACATTTCGACATTAATACACAATATTTTTCATTTTATTTTTAGCTATATTTCTGCACCACCACAGCGCTGCCAAGCCTTGAATGTAACATCCTGACCTCGCCTACGCGACTGATTTGTTCCTACCGCCTTTCCACCCGCGACTATCATCGTCCGTGATTTATATTGGGCGCATTCGTATATTTGTTAAAGTTGAACTATTCTTATTGTGAGTTGATTAGGACTAATGCAATTACATTATGGGCAATAAACGCACATCTCATCGGTGACGTACGTTCAGATCAAACTATACTCGGTATATAACTTGAAGACCATGGACTGCATTCATTCTAGGCGATAGACTGACGGGCTGCATGACGTGTTTTATGTCCACCAAACTAGAACACAATCATCGACACAAAAGATGTGACAAAGACGGACGAGACATGTCTTCAAAGTTGTATTTTGAGCCGAATGACAACCTAAAGGATTTTTCGAGTCAAAAGGCATTTTAAGGGTATTCAAAAAGTCTGCGGAAAAGTCGAAAGACGTCTCACCAGGGATCTATAGTCGACTTTTGGATTTTGTTTTGTCTGAGAGATTTCGCTGTTCTAAATGCGGACGCACATAAAAAACAGTCGAGCTATAGACAGACTATGTCTTCAATGAAAGAAAAGAGCGTCTCAAAGTCCTTGAAAATTCCAACCCCGAATAGACTCCGCTACTAGTCTACGCGATGTTATAATCGATGAATGGAATACCCTACTCACGAGACGTGTGAAGAATATACCCACGGAACAAAGAATTGTATTCAACTAGAGGGAAAAATTGCACTCGCACGCTAATACCGCGAACTCCGGCGAGGCGTAGACACAGATATATATATATATATATACGGGGTATTCCAGCTATTATCGCCAAAGATTGAAATCAACATTTAAAAAAAAAAATTGTATGTAATTTTGTACGATGTAGGACTATAGCACAGAAACATCTGTGAAGTTTTTCAAATTTTTAGTTTTAACCGTTTCAATCTTTCTATGACTTCACCTACAATCATGATTGAAAAATCATTTATCAGTGCTTATAAATATTCGTGTTAGGCATCGGAGTCTAGATGAGGGGTATTGCTGATTGAAAATATTATACCCCTGGTGCAAAAAGCTTTTGCCAAGTACATTAATATGGTAATCACCCGCAAAGATATCTTAACTAATTGAAAAGTTTCTCTATAAAAATTTGCCTACAAAAATGATTTTGTCTGGAAAAGCTGTGAAATCGGACGCTACTGCCAAGTATATCCCTGTCAAAGAATAATGGTGATAAATATGAATGAATAAATATGAAGATGAAAATTGAATTTGAAAATTTAACTTCTTGCAGAAAGCTTAGGTATTTACCGAAGAATTCATTGAAAAATAGAAATCAAGTAGTGGCGGGTCTTTCTGGTGCACCAAGAGTGGTCGTTTGCAAAACTTTATTACCGCATTAATGAACTCGGCGAGGTTTTTGCACCAGGGGTATGATATTTTCAATCAGGAATACCGCCAAACTGGACTCTGATGCCTAACACCAAAATTTATAGGCACTGAAGAACGATTTCTCAATCATGATTGTAGGTGAAGTCCGAGGGGTAAATCACTAGCAAAAATGTGTACACCATATCTCCCTCACATCTCCCTCACATTTCCCGCGATAACTCCCAACATTTCCCGACATTTCCTTACATCTCCTGACATTTCCTAACATTTCCCAACATTTCCCCGACATTTCCCAACATTTCCGGCCCTTCGTACACCACATTTCCTTTCTGATTCACCCCTCGATGAAGTCATAGAAAGATTGAATCCCCCACGATCGGCTGGGTCTCAAAAATCGCGTTTTTGGATGTAGAATACCTGTGTTTTGTTTGGAGCGGATCGAAGGACGTATAATATTCTAATAGGCGTTTGTCATATTCAGAACAAGAAAACGGTATAAAACTAAAAATTTGAAAAAATTCACAGATGTTCCTGTGACGTAGACCTACATCGTATAAAATTATTTAAAAAATTAAAAAATGTCGATTCAAATCTTGGGCGATAATGGCTGAAATTCCCCATACATACGTAGGCATACCTACCCTATCCATATAGATAATTTAGACGTGGGTATGAGCAGATATTTTTGGCAAATCGCATGTTTACGTTGGTGAACTGAATGACGCGGATTGTACCCGTGTGTACATGGATGAGTTGTCGGTGTGCTTCGTTCGTTCGTGATGATCACACGTCTAGCTACGGTGTACATATCTACCTACAATCTACATGATACAATCCAGACTATATCAGCGCCTGCGCCCATTTATTATATTGCTATGCGGGGGCGATTCGAAGACTACAAGTTGAACGAATACTCTGAACAACAATGTAAAGAATTGGTATTAGGACAAGTAAATGGGAGACAAATCGGAAGTCGAAATTATCTCCAATTTTTCCGTGGCGTCCTTTATCCATTAGGTGGACGATCCAAGGTGGCGCCACAGGTTGAGGCTTTCATCTCCTTGGTCATAATTGTTCATGAATATCAGTTGATTGATGATTCAACGTGAGAGTTGTGATGAAAGAAAATCGGACTCTTCAGTCGTCTCCGAATGCGTCCTAAGAAATCCAAGAAATGAGGAACGAAAGTGAACGGAAAAAATGATTCGCTCATGTTCATTTAGATTCCGATTACATTGGAGTGTAGAGTAACATACATACGAGCTGCGATAAGTCACGTGTTACTTGATTCACTTTAATCTATGACGTCATTATTCGCCTTCCTTCCGGTTCTACTCGCGTCCGGATGTGGGCTTAAACGAGATGTGTATAGGGAGAGGAAGAGGGAGAGGGAGAGACCGACATAAAAAGAGAGAGTGAAGCAGAGAAGATTAGGGGAACGGAAGAAAGGCAATGTAATGAATAAACTCCCCTCGAAAAAACAATATGGTGGAAGGAAATGAGAGAAAATAACAGTTTTCCAAATGTACTCAGACTTTGCTTTAAACTTGAATTTGGAAGAGGAGTTATGCCTGCAAAGTTGTGCGAACATGTTGTAGGTTATAATACGCAAGTGTAGGAAAATTGTGAAACAATTGCTATGATCAAACTTCAACTTTAACTCGAACGAGAAGTCGTGGTTTCAGTAGGAGCACGATCACGATCATGACTACTTAATACATACACACAGCGGAGGAAGGAGGACGACGCCATGATTAAAATGTTAAAACGGAAGACAAATGCGGTCGCGTGACGTCACGCCCGCGGTTAGGTGTCGACAACGACACAAAGTTTCGATCAGATTATGTCTATATACATGTATAATATACGCTCATTATACAATACACGGGATTATGTCCAGTATATTGTAATATGCATTATATCACTCAAGGGAGATCATACGTTTAGCCAAATTCTAATATATGAAGTCTTCAGAATTTATCGGAACGAACTCTATAGTACACAGAATCTGCATACAAAATCGCAACCCATATTGCAGTAAAAGCAATGCTAAATTAACCAATAGAATTTAACACTTCTAGCGGGAGTGAAGGCGTACGGTTGTCACTGTCTTCTCCGTACATAGGTGATAGGATATAAAATTATATAAAAAGACCGGTCGAGAGTTTTTCCGTTAATCTTCACAGATTCGACCGTTTGGTTCATAAGAAACATTCTCGACGATCTTGAAGAGGTTCGCAAGTATTTGAGACAGGAGCAAAGTTACTCGTTATTTATATAGGTAGATAATTTACCTTGCTAATTTTTGTCTTATTTGAACGTTATTCAATTAACGGATGAAGAGCTCCTTTGAGACACCTAGGGGCCATTCATTAATTACGTAAGGGTCCCGAGGGGGAGGGGGGGTTAAAAATCTCTACATGCCCTTATCTTGGGGGGGGAGGGGGGTAAAACCCATTATTACGTAATATTTTGTAAGTCGAAATTTAATATTAGAAATCGACTAACTGATCCTTTTCTAACATTTTATTATCCCAAAAAACGAGATAGAATCTTACGTAAGAAGACGGAGGGGGGTTCGAGAAATCTTATGTACCCTTACATGGGGGTACGGGGGGTCAAAAATCGCCAAAATCATCCTTACGTAATTAATGAATGGCCCCCTACGTAATCCGAGCCTATATGTATAGCTGTGTAAAATTTGTACTTCAATATTAATCTATGTACATAGAAACGTCGACTCGGATTTTCGAAATATAATACTGCAATCATGGCTTTGAAGCTTGAACTCTATGCATATGTGTGTGATTGAAAACGCGTAGCGTAGGTATTTTCAAGAAGGGAGACAAATATATGTGAAAAGAAAATAAAGAAAATTATTGTATATTACATAATGTAATATCATATAATATAGTCACGAACCCGGTCACGAACTTTTCTCCGAATTCACTTTACGACTCCGTTGTTGAATTTGTCCTCGAATTTATTATAACATTCCATGTTCATACTAGTAGGTATATGTGTTGCCTGTGTACTGGGTGAGCTTCACGTGACCACCAACAGTAAAACTTGTAGATATGTATTTCGTAGAATTTTACAATACCAGCTTTTTTCCACTTCTAGAGAAAAATAAGGGGGGGGAAAAAAATGAGGCGAATTGTTTTTATAGCTTCCAATTTTAATTCAGTTTTCTAGTCGAAATTCCAATCCTGAGACAAAAATACGAGAAAATGACTATTTTCGGAATTAAGAGAGGGAAAAATTCGGTAACAAATATGAGTAACAACACAATTTTTCAACAAAATAGCGTCAAACCCGTTGGTTCACTATTTTTGCATCATATTTCGTATTTCGCTTTCCTAAAATTTCTATTGAATGAAAAATTAGACACATTATATAGAGAGATATATTCAATTTCCGATGTATAATCAACAAAAATCGGTATTTAATTAGAAGCCATGTATCAATTTCTTAAATAAATCTGACAGAAAAAATGTGATCGATATGAGTGAATCACGGAGAAGAAAAATATCAAGTACACACACACCAAGAGGCTATGACTTTAAAGCTAGGCCTTCCAAACGGTCAATTATACGCCAAAAAAAAAAAACGTTATGTCCTCTTTTTTTGAGGCACATTCGCTTCGATACTTCCGTCCGACTTTCCATGTGTTGTTTCTATACATTCCATTATGGAGGGATCAACTGTATTTAAATATCGCGTGGAGGCGATCATTTATATGTGTATGCCAAAACAAAAATTCAACAGACATGAAGGTCACGTACAATGTTTGTAAAAATATGTAAAAAATCCCACAATTATCTCCCCGTATTGCATTGAATATGTTCAACGGTTAGACTAATTTTGCGTACTGTACTGACCGACTGAATGAAGCGTATTGCAGAAGTTGTACATTATACACACCACGGCTAGTGGATCGAGAACTTTAAAATAGACCGGAAGTTTGCGGGAATCATTTGACGGAAGCTGCGGAGTCGGATATAATGGTATCGTTACCGACCAACGGTTCGTTCAATCCGCCGCTTTACTGTTGGATAAAATTTTATCGAAAAAAGAAAAAGGCACTTAGTTACATTATTTGAGAATTGGGCTGATCTCAAGTCATGAAGTACAACACTGTGCAGGGTGCAGCATTAATTTAGAATGGCTTCCGTTGTTAAACTATCATAATTGAGCATCAGCTTGGAGCTCGCTGCTCTCAACTCGAGGCGCTCAACTCACTCTCTTAATTAGTGCGTCTCGTTCTCATTAAAAGTATAACACTTTGTTCTAGGTTGATCACACAAAAATAGATCCATTCTTTAAATACCTAATTGAACTGTTTTATCTACTTAAAGGCGTATCTCTATCTACTTCTCCGTATTGCGATAAGTTTCCCCAAGTCCTTTATAATGTTATTCAAATTCTGAACAGTATAATTATAATTTTCCATATTCTCTCACCTCTTTTTAAAAATCTTGATCTTTCGTTAAGAAGTTAGCCGTTTTCAAAGTATGCCACAAAATGACCACACAGACTGGGTCAAAACTCGAGGGGTGAATCACAAAGGAAATGTGGTGTACGAAGGGCCGGAAATGTCGGGAGATGTCGAGGAAATGTTGGGAAATGTCGGGGAAATGTTGGGGAATGTCGGGAAATGTTGGGAAATGTTGGGAGATATCGGGAAATGTTGGGGAGATATGGTGTACACATTTTTGCTAGTGATTTACCCCTCGTCAAAACGCAAAAGCATATCAAGAGACTCGGCAGAGTCTAGAGCCAAGTACATTAAGAAAAAAGTTATTTTACGACTGTTTCGGCCGAACGGCAATTTTGAAGTCGTGCTTATTCCGTCTCCGCGATAAACGTGGCTCTTAGCATTAGCTCACAACTTTGGCGTCGAGAATTACGGTTCTCAATGTAGTCTTCTATCGTTGTCGTAGTCGTTGCCACTTTGTGTTGGCATTCTGATATCTGATAGACTTTTTTTCAAGTCACACAGGTCATTCAAGTCAATCATTGTTGTTCAACACACATATTGTCAATGAATTTCAGAGAAAGATAAATGATGGTCATCCAAGTTTTATCTTACAAAAGATGGGCTTTCAAACCTCATTCTACGAATTGTTATCGATGAGTTATTCATCATTTTCCCCAATGCTGTACTATTTCCACATAGTACGATAGAGTAGTGCCGTCAGCTCATTGAGACATCGAGACGTAGATAGTCTACAATCACAAGACAGGAAAGAAATATTTTCAATCTCATGTACTCCTCATCCTCTTATTTTTCACGTCTGTTTCAGTATATTGCACAATCGTTCAGAACCGCATATTTCTGTATAGGTATATACATTTTCACTGGATTCTTTGTATATACGTATATGCAGGATGGGGCTAAATATACCACAGTCTCAGACTAACCAACCACTGGTCCGCTGCGTGATGAAACTGACGATGACTTAATCATTATAATTACCATTATAATTATAATTGTTATTATCATCATAATTTTCCCTGTGTCCAACTCTCTTTTCCTCTTTCTTCATTCATCCTGCCTGGTAATCATTAGTGATATTCACTTGATTCGAGTACACTGAAAGAAATTTTATTACACTTTTTGCTTTTCGGCGGATCAAAAAGTACAATAAAATATAGTATTTTAGGGGCAAACGAGGTACAGTTACGAAAAGTACAATAGTGCTTTGGAATTATTTGGTATGGAGTCGAATAGCGAAAATTAAAATAGTGCTTTGGAAGGAGCGAAATAAAATGTTGTACGTTCCGATCAACCATGATGGCGACAATTTAGGTAGAATTAAATTCCCTTACTTTTCCCTGACTTTGCCCTCCCGAAAATCAATTTTTCCCTGCTCTTTTCTCAGCGAATCCAGACGATTTTCATAAGCAAATTATTTTAATTATTCCAGGGGAATCATAAAATTGAAGTTAATCTTAGGTACGACATACTCATCACTATTAAAGGCTAGCAATCACGGAAACTTTGGCGGGTAGGCAGTCAGAAGGAAAAGCGGAGGCAGATAAAAAATTATTGTCTTCACAAGCGAGATTCAAATAATTAAAAGGCCTGACTGAATGTAGTAATCACAAAAATGGTGACATGAAAAAAAATTCCCTGTGGCTCAGTGGAATTCCCTAACTTTTCCCTGACTTTTCCCGACTATCGGAATTCCCTGACTATTCCAGGTTTTGTCGCCACCTAGTTTTCACCCTGTCGCCACCATGTCAACTTAGGTATAGCAGTCTTTCTGAGCTCGAATAGCGAAAATTACAATAGTGCTTTGGAAGGAGCGAAATAAAATGTTGCGCGTTCTCTGAGATCGAATAGCGGAAATTACAATAGTGCTTTGCAACGAGTACCTAAAATAGGATCTTGCAGGGTTTGGTATTAGGGCATTGCAATCTCTCTAAACCTCTATTTAAAAAATGTGGGTCAATGCTGCTATCCACGAGTAGTCGACGGGCCGGTTTTTCAAACTGAATCCTGGCTATTTTCGGTGTTTCAGGCTATCCTGACTTATATTCGAGAATGCATGTGAATTAAAACGCTTTTTTTTTACCATTAGATGTGGCTACGCCATGTTCCAAAATTAAAACGCATTTGAGTTCGCTGCAAGTATTTTCGTTTTTTCAAGACCTCGCCGCTGTTCGTATGACTATAGTAGCATGCAACAATATGCGTTTCCGTAGACCACCGTCCACCAGACGACGTTGAAGTCGTGATTGTCGTGAATGATTCCGATCGGGTGGTGACACGTAAGTGTAGCGGTGCGAATTTACTCGCGAGATCCGAAAACCGCTGCCAACCATCTATCGGCGCGCTACAGTACCACACAGCGGGTGACCGACAGCTAGGGTGTCCGCCATATTCCCATACCCGATACGTATTTTTACTATCTCAAGTTGTAAAAATCGGGAGCAAAAATGGCGGCCACCGGTCGTCTGTTGACTGCTCTTCGGCTGAACTAGGCTCAGTTCGAGAACATTCGGCGATTTCTACAATAGTGTTTTACGATTTCCCTCAATTCCGAGTTGCAAAAGGCACGAGCGCTTCTCATTTCAATGCGCGTTCTTATTGAGAATAGTAAAGTTTTGTAAAATTTATTGCAACTTATGTTATCTTAAATAGCAACTCCCAAAAAAAATCTTAGCAAAACTTCTGAAGAATCACTACCATTATCTACAATCACAATTTTCCAACAGCAAAGTAACAATGTTCCCGAAGGTAATATCGCGTGTGTATTGACAAAAAGACGTATGTCCTATGCATATACGCAGAATATACGCCCTTTTGCTTTCAGCAACGCGATATAGTAATTCTTGCCATTCAAGATGATATGAATACATATGGTCATAGTATAATGTCCTATAATTATTGGAATATTTACGATTGTACCATGTTTGCCCCTGAAATACTACATTTTATTGTAATTTTAGGTGCGCAAAAAAGCAAATAGTGTAATAAAATTTCTTTCAGTGTAAATATTGTCTTACTGCTCGTATATCCAATTGTTTCGTTCATTCACAAGTAAATCTTCACTAGAATCAAGTAAGTTTCATTTGACCGTAGTATTAATGATTCACTTGATAACATTAAAGTGACCGATTTCGTGAGTCATACAACATTTTTATCCGTGTCCCCATGAAACTTATATATATGTATCAATGTCTGGTATAATAATTACAAAAAATAGTATATTACGATACTAGTGCAAAAGGTCTGTTTTCGCACGAGTGGGAGGTTTGTCGCCCGAGCAAAGCGAGGGTGACAATCTCACGAGTGGAAAAAAGACTTTTGCACATGTATCGAACCAAATTTTATATCACAAACGTGGGTGAAGTCCGATTATACGCACGCTCGCGTGCGTAAAGTCGCACTTTACGCACGGAGTGAAATAAAATCTGTTTCTTTTCACTATTTCTTTATTTCTTCTATGTATTCTATTTGTGACATTTACCATCGGTTCCCTATCGCATTAGGAATGAATTGAGCTCTTCCCGGATGAGCTTAGGTACACTACTGATGAAAACATTTTTTCTTTTCGCTTTATGACGTGTGTGACAATCTGTTAGTCGCTTGGAAGTTGAAATCATCGGTTTCAAAGTAGGTGCTAATAGTTTGAAAGCGGAAATTTGAAACGGGGTTTGCCCTTGCATTCACAAATAGTGCCACAATCTGGTTACAAATGTACCTCTATGTGGGAAAAGGATATACATAATATCGAGCATAATATGCAGATACCAGCTGATTTTGTTTTTCTTTCTTCACTTCGAAATAATATGTCGAATTCTTTCTTTTCCGTCGAAAATAATAATTGCAAACTGTATACTATAGCACGGGCAATTGGGTTTTCGTATTTTACCAATTTCATATAATATGCGAATTAGAACTGATTCGACACCCAAAATCCACTGCGCTGGTGCAACTCTAGGCCGGCAATTCATTCGATGATTGAATGCCGGCCATTATATTGACCGCCGCACTTTCCTCGTGCGTTTTTCCGTATGGCAACGCGTGCATTGAAACCTATAATTATTGCCCTACATTTTCCGATTTCAGGAAAACAGTTATCATGCCGTGGCGATTTGCGCTTAGATGTACTGACGATGAGGAAAGGCATGAAAGGCCAGAACGTATCACTATTCACTATATATCTATAGCAATTCAGGAATTTTTGCTATTATTATTATCTCAGTGTAGTTTTTATCATTTGTTTTCGACGATTATCAGCTGTGCAGACTAATTGATCGGATTAGATTTGAGAGCAAATTGCGCATGCACATTGGATTCGAAGATTGTGGTCGTTAGGAATCACTGCGTACGTCTATAATGTCCATAAAGTTGTAACTGCAGAGATAATTCACCAGACTTCAAGTTTCACAGAAAAATCGAATTCATCTGATCCAAGTATATGGCGTATTATTTATTAACTTTTTCGTAAAGAATAGGGTTCGATAAACATTTCATCGAATCAAACTAGTCGTAAGCTATGACGACATTTATCACGGACATTTATCACACGATGATTTATCTGGTAATTTTGAATGGATCAAATTATTTGTTCACCACGTCATTCTAAACCTAAACGCGAAAATGGCGGTGGACTTACGAATTCGAAATTTGATTATATTCACTAGGTGACTTTTCGGAAGGGAGAACGTTGCATAAAAAAAAAAAAAACGCTATGATGTGGTTAAAATGCAATTAAAGCTTCAGAGATTATTTTTCAGACGAACATGTATAGTAAACAGTCGCTTTTTCAAGGAGTATGGCCACAAAAATTGCATCTCAGAATAGTCTTGCATCCACCTAAGATAAAACAAAATGATCGAACCGGAGCTTCATGTGTATTTTGAATAGTGATTAAGAGTAAACGAGTGAGAACGAGTATTTCGTTTCTTTTCTTTTCCTCAACTTCATACACATTCGTCAAGTATTGCTCGTTTTTCGAATTCCATTTGAGGTCATAATCGCAGATTGGTATCAACGCGGTTGCGGTTCTGGTTCGCCTTCAATCTCACCTTCCATGTAAGAAGACTTCAAGAATAGGAATCGTACTGAATGGAAATGCTACAAATTGTTCAAAATTTAATAATATTATTTAACTTTTTCTGTATAGGCAAATTATCAGAATCACTCCTCGACTTTTTTTTTGTATCATATATGAAAGGAAGCTAGAAGGAAGGTAGAATAAATGTGATCCATTTGTTCTGTAGGAAACGAGTGATCGTATGTCGATGAGATAATAAATAGAAGCTATAAAAATAAGAAAGAAAATGAGAATCACTGTAAGTATCCTACGTCAAGTTCCGTCGAATCGTAGAGTTCGGTGAATACTGTGATTGTAATTGTTAGTATTTTTTTTTTCCCCGAGTATTATTATATTTCGCGTTTCCGCATATCTTGGAATACAGCCTTAAAATCTTGAGGCGGTGATTATATACTTAATTAACGTATTTCAATTCTCGAGACATAATTTTGTATCCTTTCTTTCATAGGCTGCTCACCAATCACGAGGAAAAAAAATTCCATGACGCAAAATGATTTCAGAAATCAATCATGTTGCACGGAATAAAATCTACTGGTTCACCGATTTTAGAATTCCTGGTCTCAAACCGTTCAGTAAAGGAACAGTTTCAAAAGAAACCGAGAACTTTTTTGGTAAACTTATTTCGCAGGAAAAGTATCGTATCGAAACAGGAGAACGCTATCTCATATTAGAAAACGATAAATATCCCGTATAATTTTGATCGGATCAAAAAGTCCTCTACTCATTTTGAGGGGGCTTTTTATTATTGCACAATCAGAATCCCCCCTTATCAACCCTTCACAGTCACACTAACTGAGAATTTCACGGCCGTCACACTGGGTGGATCAATCAGTTAAAGAAAAAACTGATTGTGAGCAAACTATCATTCCGAAGTATTAAAAACAAAATTGCAGAACATGCTTCGAACCTTCTAGATCATGTTCGAAAAAATTTATGTTCGTAAAAAAAAATTTTACTAAAAAAATCATAACTTTGTTAATTTTCCATATTTTCAAATAAAATTTGGACGTGATACTCCTGAGATGTTCTGCTTTCAGTAGAAAACAAAGTAGCATAGTGCGTTTGGGTTGAATGGAACAGATTGTCAGAGCAATACTGACGCTGCTTTTGGATGATTAACCGTCGGTACTTTTAGGGGATACTTCAAACTAAAGATAAATTACGACGGAAGTCCCATTGAAAGGGACTTGGATATTCACGCCCAAAGTCGAACGATGGGTTGATTCCACCCAGTGCGACGGTGAAGGGTTAACTGATATATCTTGAAAATGCCAGGTTGATCCTTCTTTCCATTTTTATTTATTTTTTGGTGTTTCCGTCTCTTGTTACGATACTACGTATGACCATTCCAAATTTCTCATGTTTGCTATGCTTTCCAGTGGGCGTCCCTCGTATCTAGTGCAGTCGCTCTCCAGGTTCCTTCACGTGGTGGCTAGCCGTGTGACCAAGTCATCTTCTCAGCTACACTTACTGTGTGTTCGTAGGTACCGGACATACAGTTTTGAGAGGTCTTTATAGTCACGGCCTGCCACCTCTGGAACCCTCTTACCCTTGAGGTCATCTCCTCCTCCTCTTTGCCTGTCTTTCGATCCAGGCCGAAGTCCAGGTTTTATGCTCACTTGCTTGATGAGCTAGAGCGGCGTGCGTTTCAGGGGCTAATTTACGGGGCTATTCACTTCAATTTTGGGTGTACAGGTGACGTCCAACTTCCAAAGACTTCCAAGACCAGTGTACATAAGACTTCCCCAGTGAATAGCCCCTCCGTTTATTTAGTCTTTAGATCTATATTATGATATGTAGTATGACAATGTTGTTACAGTTTGGCGTCGGTTGCGAACGTGTCTTGATCAATATCTACAGTAGGGTGCTGACATTTCGACCTCAAGTTTGGTATTTGGGTTTGCACCCAAAAAAGTCATAGAGATTTTACAGATAAAATAAACTTCTCCAAATTCGAACAACTTTTAGAGGTCGCTCAGTGGGGTTGAAAAATCGAGAAAAATTTGACAACTTTTATATTTTAGGGCTCTCACGCTTTCTATTTCTCTATCGTCCTAATTCAGGAAGGTGTTTCAAATTTCACTCGAAAATGTTGATCTTTAGAGGTCGCTCAATATTTCCAAACAAAGTTATTTTTCCCAAATGCTGGAAAAAAGTTACACTAACCCCACTCCTGATCACCCTATATTTATTCCTACTCTACATCTCTCAAAGCATTCCAGCACAAAGATTTCCACCTGGTGGCCACGGTCAGGGAAAACCGTGAAAACCGGGAAAAACGGGAAATGTCAGGGAAAACAAAAATTGGCCAGGGAATCAGGGAAATGTCAGGGAATTTCAAACGTGGTCAGGGAGAAAGTAAAAGAAATTCCTTATGTGTAATAAATGATTTGGCAAGGGAATTAAAAAAATTTTAATATAATTTTTTCCCAACATCGTTGGATTTCCTAATCAATTTGCATCGAAATGAAATCAAGAATTGGGGTTATTATATCTCGTAGCACTAATTAAGACAACATTAGAATTTAGGTCAGGGAAAATTGATCAACCAGTCAGGGAAAGTCGGGGAAAAGTCAGGGATTTTTTTTCCCGACAAAAAGTGGCCACCATGTATCCAGCTCACATCACAGAAACAGTGGCTTTATTCCAACAAGCTTATTTACTTGTATTTTATTATTCCCTTATATTTCTCATGTGAACTTGTACATACATTTTTTTCCACACCCTAGGGGACTTGTCTGATGGGTGAATGAACAAACTATAAACTATAAATTCCTTCGAAATTTGTCAAATGTATTTGTTTCCATAAGATGATGATAAAACTGAAAATTTGCCACTATACATATAGATTCCAGGGCTTTTTCGTTGAAAAATTTCTGAGTCCATGTCCTCGATGAAACAAGAAACAACTCTAACATTTTTTGCAAGTTTCTTTACGACAATGAGAGGAAAGAAAGCTCTCAGAGATTTTGGGAGTTTTCTTTTCCCCCGTGATCAAGTATAGGTAAAGCTAAGAGATATGTCGCAAACAGACTCCAAGGAATTTGTTAAAATTGCAGATTTCATTTAGTTCAGTTTAGTCGTCCTGTAAGAAAAGCTTAGATAGAACATTAGTGACTCGTAATACTAATAAACGTACTTGTTGCCGAACCGTTCCTTCCAGAATTCCGCAGCATCAGATTTGGTGATACGAAATTGATCACCAGCGAATAGTCCGTTAGGAAAAATGGCCTTAAGTTCCGAAAGCATGTGGCTAAATACGAGGCTCAGTTTAGTGAGGTTTCTCCTATAGTGAGAAGTCTCGTCGAACATCTTCTCCTTGCCCTCTTTGAACAGTTTAATTGCCTGCTTGCACTTCCTCATCAAATTGTTGATGAAAACAGAAAAATGTTCGTTGTTGTGCAGGGCCTGCATCTTGTCCTCATATTTGCTGTAAATCAGCCTCAACCGCTGATACGTGTCCGGCAGTATGTCGAGAATAAAGGGCGGGGAATTTTTCAAATTCATTCGCTGGTGCTGGCACAGCTTGACCACCTTGTCCATCAGCTTCCATGTCTTATCCAGCATCCGCTTGTCCGTCGAGAGTTTAGGCGGCGTCATTGCGTCTGTAAAACGACCCTGGATTTTCTGGAATATTGAACTTATATGAACCGAACGACTTCGGCTACCCTGTTGTCCCCCGCCCCCGCCTCCGCCCCCGCCTCCGCCGACACCGCCGCCACCGTTGCCGCCTCCCGACATCTTGACCAGGATCTTATTCCTCTCGACTAACGTTTTACAGGTTCTACGACTGTATTTTTTGTTTTTGTTTTTGCTTATATTGCGTCTCGTAATTCTAGGGTTTCTTTGTATCAGAAGACCAGACCACGTAATTCTAAGATGGAAATGAATCCTCTTTTCTCTCTCCGGCCCACGCGGTCTTTCTTGTCTCCGCCTCTGTCTACCTTCTGTTGTATGGTATGTACCGTAACGCGCGGCACCTCTTTTCCTCCCCCCTTACGTCACGGGGCCTCCGTAAATCCGGCACATTTTTTTTCCTTTTAGTTTTCAGCAGTTATATTCTTCTAGGATTTTCTGCTGCGGTTTGGTTGATGAATTTCGTTTTTAAAAGCGAATATTATGACGATAGAAAATCAT
This sequence comes from Euura lappo, assembly GCA_018257835.1. Classification (NCBI taxonomy): domain Eukaryota; kingdom Metazoa; phylum Arthropoda; class Insecta; order Hymenoptera; family Tenthredinidae; genus Euura; species Euura lappo. The sequence continues at coordinate 32,651 of JAEUYN010001996.1, forward strand.
TATGTATTTGTGATCGACATTTCTAGTTCCTTTCTATTTTTTTTTTTTTTTTTTTTTGTTGTCTGAAAACGTTTTAGAAGACGGAATTGTCCTGTTTCTTCTCGTATTCGAGAGGACCGGTCGATTTTCACAGATTATAAACAAAAATCACAGCACAATTGTTTCATGATACGAATACAATTGCTACTGTTAAAAAAAAAAATAAAAAAAAAACTAAAACTGTTAATTCAGTACGTTTTTGTTGTTGGTTTTGAGTCGTTCGACAATATCGAGTCCCTTTTGTTTTTTGTCGTATTCAACTGATGGAATACAGAAGACGACAATTCTTCTATTTTTGTTGTTGTCTTCGGATGCAACAAGTCTTGTTACACCGAAATCGTTCAATGATCTAGTCTTGCCGTTTTTCTTCACTCTTGGCTCATCCCTCTTTTCTCTTATTTTCACGGTATATTATGCGTTATACACATCGTACAGACTATATACCACACGAACACACACACACACACACATACACACACACACACAGACTGTTTAATTACACCGCATTAAACACAGCGAATTTCCTTTTCGAGAGGGCGTTAGATTTTATTGTTCGCTTTGTTTAAGAGGATAAAAAGTAAGTAAATAACAGAGAGCGGTGACGAAAAAAATCATTTAACAAAGTTGACGATACGTAAGAACGAAAGAGAAAATAAAGGGTGAAGAACGTTCAGTCTTCCGTCTACTTCGTCGTTATTATTTTTCGGCTTCTCTTCTCCGCCTTCTCGTCTATTTTCTTCCTCTTCTTCTTCTTCTTCTTCATTCATTTGTGACACGGAGAGAAGAGAGGAGAGGAGAGCAGCATGCTTCTCATGTGTATGGTAAACGGGCGACGAGGATAGATTGATAGGTGAAGAACGACAACGACGGCGACGAGGATGTCCAAGTTTGTGAAAACGTCAGTTTGGGCGGTCCGTTATTAGCCGGATGAGGACACTCGCGAGTATGACTAGAGGCTGTATCGCCGCGATCACATCACACCTTTTATCGACACACTAAACTGAACTAAACCAAGTAAACTCGTTACTTATGACTGGAGTTCACTCAAGCTCTTCACTTCAAGCTATTTTGCCCGAAGTCGAGGACCCGAGACTACCCGAGATACTGCCGCCCCCCACCCTTCCCTCCCGGTTAGAGATACGACAGAGATGAGGGGAATTGGTAGATGGCAGACTCGCTGTCTAGCAGCGCCGACTCCCGCGAGATACTGGCAGCGGTATCGCCGGAACGGTGAAATTTGAAACCCTGACGGGATTCGCGCGTCTTTTGAATCGTTATGACCAACATTTATTTGTCGGCGTTTATTGAAGACTGTTTGGGTGAAAAGATTATAAATTTATATGCATCTTGCAAAAGGTTTGGAATTTTCAGAGATTTTTCTTTCGTTGTTGAATTAATAGGTTACAAAAATTTTTTACCGGTTCGTACCGGTCTGCACACGGACTTATGGACGGAGCGATACCTTGCGGGGCGTGACCCAAAAGACGGAAGGGGAATCCGTCGGTCAGCCATTTTAAGTGGCACTATCTATATAGATATAGTACGTGTCCATACTATTTGTTGACATTTACACCCAGGGCCTTCCAGCTTCGGGTGGATATTTCAAGTTGTCTTAGTTGTTTTAGTGAAATGTGCAGGTTAAGTTAAGAGTCATATCAATCCAGCCACGTGCTCGGTAAGTATACAAATCTTTTGTGACCTCGGTTTTGATAATTTTATAGGTTAGGATGTATGATGAATTTATACTCGACTAGATCATTTGTTATTTTTCATTTCAGCTTCTAAAACAACATGCCTCATTGTGCGGCAATAGGTTGCAAGAATAAATCAAGTGCAAAAAGCAAGGCCCAATTAGAGACTGAAATATTTGCTGTGGACAAGACATCATGTTTTATGTCAACGGCGTAATCAATTTGTATATAAATGGAGCTCATTTGTACTCCGAATGCAGATATTAATTTGAAGCTGATTTTTTTCTATAATAATTTTAAACACAAGTACAAATTTATTCATCTTACGGAAATAATAATTTATTCACCATGTCAAGAGACTTTGGTGAACCAATATTATACAAAAATACAAGTTTTACTTTAGTACATATCTATAGTCATACAAATAAATGACTAATTCTTGATAAAACAATGTGAATAATTATTTTAGGACATAAGAAATAGTAATTAATCCGAGCTAGATGCCATAATTCACTGGTAGTTAATATTCTCTAGAGCGATTGGTTTGAATTTGGCGCGTAAACCGTGCCACTTAAAATGGCCGACATGCTACCTCATGTACTCCCCGGATAATGACTTCCCCTCGCCCATAAACTTAGCTTGCGCTCCGTCCATAAGTCCGTGGGTCTGCAGAAAATCCCTTTTACGAAAGGTTTCCTGCGTCTGAATTTAAGTAAGAATAGCTGTTTGAAGTATCTCCTCAGAACACTGAGACTGAAGCACGCTCTGTGAAATTTTAATTCTCAATTAGGGATGTGCGATTTATATCGATTCGTCCAAAGATCGATCTTCGTAGCTTGAAAAATCGATTTTTTCATACATCGATTTCCGGAGAATCGATCTTTCGCGCACCCAGAATCGGAGAATCGCGGTCTTCTCTGGGTGCGTTCGTAAAATCTACTCAGTCCGCGGTTCGCATTGGCAATTGGTTCATTCTTCTGAACTCAATGGCACAATTGGTTATCAAGGTACGGTCCGCGGACTGAGTAGACTTTACGAACGCACTCAGTCTCTTGTGTAAGCTACTTAAATATAAAACTAATTATATACGTACTGCAATGATTACCGAGTGCAATAAAAAGAATATATTTTGCTAATTTTTATAGATTAATTTCCCTTTTATCCATAGACGTGCAGTAAGTCACGCGAAATATCTTTGATCGTACAGTATACATGATGATTGGCCTTTCGTTATCATGGTATATTCTGAATCAGAATTTCATTAAATCTTTCGCAATGCGAAACGATTTTTAATCGATTTTCTTAAAGATCGATCTTTTTAGTCCGATTTTATCTACAGATCGATCTTTTCGAGGTCGATCTGAATCGATCTCGAAAATCGATTATTTCAGACAGAATCGCACATCCCTATTCTCAATAGGCATTTGAAAGTTAAAAAAATCGATTTCTTCGGTCTTCGAGTGTAGAGCTTCTTGCGCGCTAGGCGGTGAAGCGGCGGGTTTCGGAAGCTCGATGCGGCTTCGCGCGTCTTTCGAAGCATAATTATAATGAAATGGATTGCTTTAGAAGAATCTGACGATAGGAAAGTTTCCTCAGATTGAACCTTAAAAAATATCCATGATAAATGGGTGCGTGATGAATAAATACAATTTTTAAAAGCCCTAAGAATGATAGAATCAGGTGATTGTAAACAGCAATTGAAAATTGTCAATTTTCACGCAGTACCTCGGCCGCCATGTTATTCTGTTGAACATGATTGTCCGCAATGCCGCCAAACGGTAGAACTGTGTGTAAAAGGTACTGTGTACCGTCACACGCGACCGGGAAATACAAACGCTGTATTAAAAAAACTTGATTTACGTGAAAACCAACTATAAACCATTAGGTGCAATAGGTTTTTCATCAATCCTAATCAATAAATTATCGGATAAGAGAATTTAAAAAAAACTTTCCTATATAGAAATCTTTATTTTCTACACAACGGTCGAACAAGTTTTGAAGTTGGTTGAGGAAACTATTCATGATGATGGCACAGAGACAGTTGGTTTGTATTTTGAAAGAGAATATGGAGAAAAATTTTATTCTCGACGTATTTATTACATGCTGAATAGTATAATTTTTCTAATTTGCGATTAACACTGGAAACATGGATAATTTGCAATTTGCATGTAATTTTATCTTACATACAATAACAGAATTTATTTATTCCATACCTATGAACACGGATACATACATTTTTAATACTTAATATAGCAATAGCAATAGCAATAGCAGACATGTATTTTCAAATTAATGTACACGAATTGTAATCGTTAGAGACATGAGGCGCGCTTCCATTGTCATGTTCGATACTCCGACTAACTTGCCGCGTACTGATACTCCAACTGTTTGTATTATTCTTTCATTTTGATTTTCATTTCAATTTTCATACTCATATACATTGAAAGTGATACAAACCATAAGAACAAAAAATAAACAAAAACACGTCCAACAATATTTTTTTCAATGTTCCTGAACTCAGGCTCCAGATAATTTTGTGTTTGTTGACGATTTTTAACACATGAATTTCTCGCAATTGAATATTATTTTGAATTGAACATATCGTGAATAAATAGAAAAGCGTATTGAAATCTGATTTGAACATTCATTCTGCATCCTCTTTGACATTATATGTTTTTTTTTTTAAATACCGGTGTACTAATATCAGTGTTTGACACTAGTGTAATAATAATTATAATTGTACAATCAATATATTATGTATAGGATGAATGTGATTCCGGTAGCTATCGAAAATAGTGAACGATACAAGCCCTGCGAATAATACCAATTTTATATTCATACATTATTCGAAACGATCGCGGCGCTATGAGACAATACTGAATTACGTCGGAAAAATATATACATATGTTTTCAATTGTAGTTACATCAAATTGTATTCAATATACACAATTACGAGAAAAATTATTTTCTTCAGATGTTACATTGATGGGGGTACGAAGTTATTAGGTATGTGAATCACGAAATAAAGTACCAAATGAATTCACAATCCAATATAAATTTTTTTTTTTTGAATTCAAAGACCAAGTAAATTCCTCACGAGTAAAGAGACAAGAGTGGCGTTGAGGAATTCCCTCTAATGGGAAAGGGATTGAAAAACTAGCAGTTCTTTCATCCACGCCAAAAATTTTGTTGGCTGTCTTTTCCTACCAGTTGGGAGAAATATTGTCACTAGTCGCTGATTTTGCACTGGTATTAGTTCACACGCTGTCTTTTGCTGCTCATATCCAATCAGAAAGGCGGGTATCAGGAATTGCATGCATATTGAATTTGAACAGACGACGTAGTGTATTCTCGATACAGAAATTCACGTGATGGGATGTAGCCTCCACTTGAATCTATCTAATATCAGTCAATGTTCGAAAATGAAGACTGAATATCTAGTACCTAGGTAGGTATTTTCTTGCCTAATAGAGAAAATATATGTTGTTCTATACATTAAAATTAACTATATACTTCTTTTTTGTAACTTTTCCCTAAATTTTTATTATTTCTTTTGAATAATTTTTATTCTCAAGCCTTGGCTTCCTTTTTCAATTTTCTTCTCACCTAATTTTCATAAAACTTGGATATTTCGCAATTTATCTGCCACATGTATATAATACGTCACATAAACGTAGTATGTATGCCTCTGGTTGACCTGTGATGATCTTGACCCTCTTCACCGTTATACGGTTTACACGGTAATCCAGTTGCTGCAATTCAATCGGTGTCACCGATTGTTCAAATAGTTACTTAATCGAAGAATAATGAAACTGGTCATTAGGAACCAACTGGCTGGAATCGATGCCAACATCTTGTACCTCTCGTCTGCAATAAAGAAAATAAACAAAATTATTATAGCACTATTTCTAGTTTTCATTGATGTTTTCTTTAGTTTATTTTTCATTTTTGTGTTGCGGTTTTGCGGTGTTGCGGTTCAATCTAAGAACAGAATTCAGAATAATACAGCCGCGTAATGCGTCGTGTGATCGGTTGTGACTCGTAGATATTTTCAGATACTCAAATAACTTTACTTAGAGACTGAAATTGAGATTGCAATAAACCTCGTAAAGTTTAACGATTGAAAATGACGACTCTTTTGTTTTCTCCGTTAATCATCAAGAGACATCGCAGTGATTCACACTTCTAAATAATTATCTTAATTATCGTTATGTCAAGTTAATGAATAAATATGAATATAACGTATGTATGTATTCATACACGATGGAAACATGGCTGCCAAAGATCGGTTTCGCGGTCCACCTCGTGACTTTGACAAGATATTTTATCGCTTTATCTTCATATTTCGTGAATTCGGTGAATTGGACATTTTCCTGGTTTTGGCACGAACTAAAAATGTCCACATTTTCAATATCCGAACAGTATCAAGATCATCATTCGCATAGTATAAGGGAAGCTCTCGCTAACTATGCGTGCTTTTGCACTATCAAGTGCCTCTGATGTTATGGCGAATTCGACTTGAAGGAAAAGTGATCCATACTGTAAGAGAATATGCCTCGATTTTAACCAATGGAGCGACAAGATAACTAAACAGGAAAAACGGACAGTCTCCTCTTTTTGTACTTCGAACCGGCCATCGTAAGTACAGATCTATATCGATGGCTCATGCCTTCTGCAAATATGCATGGCTTATATTCTCTCTGGCCTGTATTTTATACCTACACGTTTAAATAAGTTTACACAACGCATCCCGTTCCAAAGTCTGATCCAATCAAAAGTTTTTCTTATTTTTTTCTTCGTTTGGAATAGTACGACTGCGAGAAAGTAGGTTTTCCCATGTAATAATTGCTGATAATGGTGCCACTTAACATTATCACCAGAAGAGATGAAATATTGGATGTCATATCAAGATACGGCTGTAAGTGCTGAAGTTATAATCTATCTATTAGGTATATAAAAAGGAAACAATATAAAAACATTTAAAAAATTGATCAATAAGAGACCAAAGCGAAGGGTATTTTCTGGTTCTAATTATAATTATGTCGGTATAATTATTGTTAGTGTTAGTAAGTAGGTAGGCCTAAAGCCTATACCGAGCAGTCTCATGGAAATTTTTTTTTTATAATACTTGGAAAGTGATGCAGGGTTCGGTTTCATAATTTTTTTTTTTTTTTCGTTTTCCCGTTATACCGTTTGTATCATTTTAGGTATAACGTTACAATATTTTTTTTCTTTGTTTGCAGCTTTTAGAGCCTAATCACACAAAATATTAACGGTTAAAAATAATATTCACACCTATAAATCTAATGGAAAGGAAAGCTTCAAACTTCGCCAAAAAACAATGTTTGGAAATTAAGCACATATGAAAATAAAATAAACGAAAGAAAAATAATAAAATGTTAGAAAATATTAAAATATTTATCTACACATTATTATCGGGCTATTTACATGCAGTTGATTTCTTATTTTAAATGCTCGCATAATAGGTATTTACAAAAGTGATTTACTATAAACTCTATTCTATCCTGTGGATGCTAAGAGATTGTTGAAAGTTTGATTCTTGATAATTCTTATATCTTAAAAATTGTGAGTATTCAGTCAAGTTTCTATTAATTTGTATCAAGAATCTTATATAATATACTAGTTAAGTACAATAACATCTACGGATAATATTGCAGGGTGAATCATTGCCGTAATTATTATTGATATTAATCTATTTCAGTAGAACTGAATGAAATTAAGTTATTTCGATTACTACCCTACGGTTTTTGTTTCTGTTCGGACAAAATGATACGTGAATAATTGGACTATTTGAAGAAAAGAAATTAGAGACGAAGAGATTAAGAGATTAAGAAAGATTCATTTGTAATTATTAGGCGGGAGAAGGAGGGTTGCCTGGCACGCTTTGACCATTCCTCATCGCAGCTTGTTCCAGCTTCAATTCTTTCTGCGATTTAACATTACCTGTCATTTCATTGGACATCTTGATCGTCGACCATCCCAGACTTCGTTGAACAGCCATTTTCCATTTCGTGTACCTGGCGTCTCTCTCTGTGAATCAATCAATAAAGAATTGTTCCTTTTCGTTCAAAACGCTGGAAATCTAGGTAATTTATTTCCATCAAAGTATCCTCATTAATGTATTACCCTCCGGCGTTGTAGTAGGTAGAAAAGTGTCGCTAGCCACAGTCTCGACCTCTTCGCCCTCTAATTCCCACACATCGATGCCCTCTGCATGTCCAGCAGCCATGGCGACCCCCAGAGCCGTGATATCGGGCATCGTAGACCTGACTGAAAAAAAGAAAAACGTCGGTAAAAAATGTCGACAAGTATAAGTTGGATCAGGATATCAAAATGACAGTGCAGGACTCACAGACTGGAGTGCCGCACAAATCGGCTTGTAACTGCATCAGCAAATTATTTGTAGTCATTTTGCCGTCGGTGTTGAGTTTTGTCAATGGAAATCCACAGTCTTTATGCATCGCCTCTAAAATGTCCCTCGTCTGGAAACAAACCGCTTCTAAAGCAGCTCTGATGATATGCTGCTTTGTGGTGAAGGCCGTGAGACCGCAGATGATCCTAGAGTAGCGAAATAAAAATGATCCTGACTCGGCTAGATGAATACTATCACGAAGACAGACTGAAAACGACCGGCTATTCACTTACAGTGATTGCGATATCGATTTCGAGTGATTTTTAACCCGTCGATAACTCTCTGCCTTCGAATGATTTCAAGCTCACTTTCTATTTTATTCTCACAATCAATCCCTCACCCTCTGGCATCCTTCCTCCAATAAGGGGCGTAAAGTCCCGAAAAAGCCGGAACGAAGTAGACGTCTCCGGTGCTGAAAACGCTCTGCGCCAGATCTTCGCTTTCTTTAACGTCGTCGATGAGCTTGACATTGTCCCTGAGCCACTTTATGGCGGCTCCTGCAACCGCGACCGAACCCTCGAGGGCATAAACGGCTGGACTGTTCGGTCCGAACTGATAAGCGACAGTGGTAACGAGACCATGAGAGGAATGAACTCTCTAGAATGAACAAAGATACGTAAATTTGGGGTTATTGTAAAAGATTCTTTCGATTTTTTTAGGAATTAAAAAAGAAATTCTAAGCACCGTGGTCCCGGTGTTGCACAGTAGAAAGCATCCACTTCGGTAAGTATTCTTGGCTTGACCTTGCTGCAGGCAGTTTTGTCCGACTAGAGCCGACTGCTGGTTGCCGAGGATCTGAAATCGAGGGAGCAGAATTGTCAGAATATCAGAACATGATAGACTATCATCAGAAGAACGTGAACTTGACAGGGGTGGCCACACACCGCGAAAAATTTGATCCATTGTGAACCACTGGAAGCTTCTGCGGGTTTCGAAACACTCACGGAGAACCTAGATATGACAGGAAATTCGGGTCATCGACAGGAAAGAATATGAACATCGATATACCGGACTTCAAGACTTCAGAAACTTGACGAGATTACAAAATACTTCATTATATTCCGGGGGATTCCGAAAGAGTAAGAAGGACTTCAGAGACTGCAAGAGAGTTTGAGTCCAAAGACGTTGGTTTGTCATATTTCAATTCATTGACTCCACTGGAATTTGTGGAAAATTAAGGAATTCTATCTAATTACAATAACAGTCTCGATGAGGCTTCACAGATTGCGATATACAACTGTTCATAGGGTTTTATGAGACTTCATCGGACGACAGGTCAATGAAAGTTCGAATATGCTACATGAGACTCCACGGTAAGGATTCCGGGTGCGCGACGATTTGACAAGATTTCGAGGGATTTCGAAGGATTTCATGGGAACTCAGAGGCTTATTATCGCATGATTTCATAAGACTTCAGGTGCGATCGTGATCAAACCCCGCAAATGTGACCTCAGATTCATGAATGAACAAAATTCTCTCTTGTTAGTACTGCAGTATGATTCAATGACTTGATCCATAGAAGAAAAGAGTCAGGGAAAAACTGGGGAATGCTTTGTCTAGGACCCTGACGACCACCCTGCATTTGCTAGCACAGTATACGGCTAGGCTTGCTACTGATGTTTCAAATATTCACCCCTGAAATGGTGATTCCCCTCAAGGGTCCAACAGCGACCTTTCCATAGATTTCAGAGCTGCTTTTAATGTCCGGTAGCAGCTTCATCGGGATATCGAAGTATCTACACAGAGTCGGATCCCAGGTGAGGGTCTCGATGTTCATTAGCATAGTTCTAGACGCGTTCGTCACGTCTGTTATGTAAAGACCGCCTTCTTTACCGCCGGTTAAATTCTTTAAGAAGATAAGATGAAGATCAGTAAACTGGGAATTCTCTCGACCTTCTCATCCTCTTTTGGACCTGGATTCATTCTTCTCGAGACACTTACCCAGATTACCCAAGTATCCATGGTTCCGACCTTGCAGCGTCTGTCACGCACAGCCTTCCAGACGGATGGAACGTTGTCTTTCATCCACCTGATTTTGAGGGCGGAAAAGTAGGGACTCACCGGCAGGCCACAAAGGGGTTTTAGATGATTTTTACTCTGGTCTGGGAACTTCGCTATCACTTGATCGACGGTCGAGTCGGTTCTGATGTCTGACCAGACTGTAATGAAAGGACAAAGTGAAAACTACTTCGGGAAAATCTCAAGACGATTTTTGATACTTTTCTGTAGATGTGGAATCGAATTTTTCGGGAAGGTACAAAAGGTTCTACAAACCTATAGCATTGTAGAGAGGCTCGCCCGTTACACTGTCCCAAGCGACGGTTGTTTCCCGCTGATTGGTTATGCCTATTGTGACTATATCCGTTATGAACAGTCCGAGGGATTCGAATTTTTTCAGAACTTCTTTGACGCAGACTTTGACGGCGAACAAGATTTCCTTGGGGTCCTGTTCCACCCATCCTTCTTGGGGACTTAACTGCTCTATGTCGATTTGATGGGACGCGACTTCCGCGACATGTTTAGCGTTGAAGACCTAATTGAAAATTGGAAAATGACGAGAAATTGTGTCGAATTCTAACGATATGGTGTTTTCGGCTATATATGGCAACCTTTTTAAAAAAATTTAGAATTAATAATTCTTCAAGAGGTTTAATCGAAAACAGAAAAATGATTCCTCAAAATTTCGTTTCAAATTATCGCAAAAATTTCCACTGCTTTATCCAAACACAAAATAATCCCTTCAATTACTGATACCTTATCCTCTAGTCTCATAAGTGATTGCGATTCGCTCTGAACCGACCTGACCATTATAAAACTCCATAATTAAGACCCTATCTTTTTGGCCGTTCATTGTTTTCGTCACACCTATATAACAAGACAATAAAATTAATTAAACGGCCGTTCCTGTGTATGTAATAAACCTCCAGACGACAGCTGACTTTGGAGTATACCTCTACACTCATCATGAAGGATTATGCTTGGTTAACACAAAATTAATATTAACAATTTAATCCTTGTCACCATGCTATAAATTGTTCATATCACGAATGAAAAGGTATCTTGGATAATCAATCGTCTCATTATCAATATACGGACTATTCCGTTGACTTTGAATTTTAACTAGAATTTCAGGCGAGCAGAGTAAACAAAAATGTAAAGAAATTTATGATGTATGACGTGTAATTCGTATCAATATTGTACAATCGATATCGCCTTCCTGTTTTTATCGTCAATGTAATTTCAAAGGCCACTTAAGGTGAAATGAAAGTCACGTGACCTCGATATGAGGCTGATGATTTACACTTGGAGTTTTCAAACGCCATTTTCTCAGCCAAAACACATTCGATTGATGTGAAATTGATATCAGTGACGTAGAAAAAGTTAATGAAGGGCTTGATAATCGTGGATTTTCGAAAATCGAGACGTAATAACAGTTTTTTCACAATATTGTTCTGTAATCCAAGGAAGTGCTGCCTCTCTCCACGAGGGGCAGCACCTCCTTGGGTTACAGATCAATATTGTTACACAAAATTCTGATTATGTCTTTCGATTTTCGAAAATCCACGATTGGCAGGCCCTTCATTAAGTTTTTCTACGTCACTGATATCAATTTCACATCAATCGAATGTGTTTTGGCTGAGAAAATAGCGTTTGAAAATTCCAAGTGTAAATCATATCGAGGTCACGTGACTTTTATTTTACCTTGAATAAAAATCTTGCATTGAAAACTTCGATGATACCCGCGAGCAATCTCGGTAATTCGGATACGTATACGTATACATACGCATGAAATCGTCTGATAGTACTTTGAGCACATAATAAAATTAGACCATTCGAGTATATAGATCAACGTATAAACGAGTGAATTAAATTATGTTTATGCACTTGTGACTATGACGCAGACGAATTACGGTCGATTAACATAACGTCAGATTAACAGCTTCTAAATAACATAATCAGATACCTGTATGTGTTCATTTGTCATACGTTGGTCAGACAGGTGTGTGTATTTGTATATCAGTTTAATACACCTATGTAATCCCTGTCCACGTCCAAATAGAAATGCTAACGATATTTGTACTCAAATGGGTCGTACCATCTGAATCGAAAGTTGAGAATGTAGAAAATTAAATTTGACTAATCTCCAGCAACGTTCTTCGCGCCGATGGTAGTGAATTCGATTGGAAAGAAGTTTTATGCGAAAAGTACTAGAGTTTTATTATTATTAACATCCTGGTTAGACCGTTTGTTAAACGGGTTTTTTGAACAGGTTTTCAGTAAACAGGTTCAATTTATTAGGAAAATTAATTGACGAAATGGGTTCGAGGAAAATCTTTCTCTCCTTGACTAGGTTTGATAGGTCGTTCGATTTATTAGAAACATGATATATTACCCAATATGGAAAACAAAAAGAAAAAAATCTCTGAAATTGTAATAAAACCAATTGAACCGAAAATTTTAATATCAATCCATGAAATTACAAGTGAATGAAGAAAATACATATAGTTTGTTTATTTATTTATTTACCACAAATCTCACGGTCCTCGTGCCCACGTCTATAACTCCGATCAGGGGACCAGCCCTTTTCGTTGAAGTCGGCATATCTTCTGTAAAAACAAAAGAAAAAAAACTCATTATTGTATATTATCAAGCGGTGTAGCCGAAAACTGTGCAAATGGAAAACGCTATAATTAGTTGCGAAGCACAACGAAGGTAGAATAATAATTGAGAACTCATTCAATTTATGGATTATTAAATGAAAATTGATTGCAAAAAATGACATCAAGTATATTATTACGTACCACCCGTATTTAGTTTGTCAATCTGCTTTGGGATCGTTTTTTTGTCAAGTGTATTTTTCGACTACCGATTATTATCGTGTTTTCGTTCTTTAAATTCTATACGATTTTCGTCCGTTTCTAAAAAAAAAGCAACCTAATATCGTTATTCAGGTATGTATATAACCGTTCGATGTGTGCAGTGTGTGTGTGTTGTTTACTCTGTGTTCTGCTTCGGTCAAGAGAATGTGAGCGAATGGTCGGTGCTCTGGCTTTGAGTAGCATGTTTCAAACCGGAGCTGGAGACGCCGTCGATGACGTAATTCGAATGGAGCGCTCTCATTGGACGGCAAAAGGGGCTTGTCGGCGTCTCATACATGGGGCCGTTGGCTCGACGCTGACTGCCTGCCGCGCCTAAGTGCCATTCTACGCCTCGCAAGAAATGCGAGACGCACTACGCGAGATGCGACATACCTTGGACCACGTGTGGGGGGCGCGACACGATCGAGTCACGCTTATCTATTAGCCTGTTGACTGTGTCGTGTGTGTCTGAAGCTATAATCGTGTAAACGTCAACACGCGGACGCAAAACGTCTTCGCCCGTTAAATTGTATACGTGCGTTATTATAATAACATTGGTATCGTATAATGTATTCAGCGACTGCATTTCTTAATTTGATTATTACTCTACGTAAAGGAGCTAGCGAGAGAGAGAGAGAGAGAGAGCCAGAGGAGTAAAGTAGACAACAATAATAACAACAAATACATTCATTATGTTTTTACAGAAACCGAAGCACGTCAATGTTTGGAAATATAAGTAATGACGTATAATAATAAGTAGTGACGACGCTATATTGGCGAAAGACTGATTTTGATTTTTATTATTCTTCAAACTCGCGACTTTGAGAGGGATTCTGAAAGCGTGAAAGAATTTTTTGTGAAATGTAAAGTCCTGCAGATAGCGAGAAAAACAAGCGGGTTTGGGCTGACTATGAGCCAGCCTTCGAACTTCCCGTTATTTATTTTATTCTCAGCTATTTTGAAATTTGTAAATCTGACCTCAGATTCTTGATCAGCGGTTCAAAAAACCTTCGAGTACAAATTTCCGTAAGATTTCGAATGTTTTTAGTATTTTTCCCAGCAAATCGGACTCGCCATTTTGAATTTCGCTAATCTGACTTCAGATTCGTGATCAGTGACCCAAAAAACCTACGAGTACCAAGTTTCATCCAAATCCAAATGTTTTTAGTTTTTTTGCAGCACATCGAATACGCCAAATGAAAATTTACCAAAACTGACTTCAGATTCGTGATCAGCGATCAAAAAAACCATATGGTACCAAATTTCACTGAAATCCGTTGATTCGTTCTCAAGATATCGTCATTTTTGTTGCGTTTTTTAGAATTTTGTTATTTGAATACTTCAAAAAGTACTAATCCCATCAAAGCCAAAATCTAATCAGTTCTAAGTTGAGAAAAGCCCCGTCGATTGAGCCCTATCTGATCAAAATCCGCGAACTCGTTCTCGAGATATCGCGCGGACAAAAATGTGGTCACACATACACACACATACACACACACATACACACACACATACACACACACATACACACACACACACCCAGACGTCAAACTGAAAATAGTCGGAGGTGATTCTTTGGACCTCGAAATGTGAAGATTTAGTAAAAACTCGACTTTTCATTTTCGGGGTGATCACAATAACTTCCTTTTTCTCTGAAAACAGAGAAACGGGAAGTTAAAAAAGTAAAGAGATGACTCTTGTGGAATTTTATTGAGAAATCAATCCACGAGAAGTGACAAGGCTAGGGTTTTCTTTCACCTCGGGACTTTGAAGGATATGTTTGGTGAATGTTCTTGAGAATCGAAGCCCTATAGAGACATAGTAAAGAAACACAATTGTAACTTTTTATTTTCCCCTCAAACTTATACATTTTCCTCGATTTTTTCAATAAGACAATGTCAAAGCGATTAAACAGAAAAATAAATAGTGGAACTTCTATAAATAATTATGCGTATTTTATTTTCAACAATTTCACTAGACGTGATTATGAAATACGCACACCATATAATATTCGTCTCAAATTTGGTGCCTTACGCTGTATATACCCAATATTATTTTACCGTCACGAATCGAATTAAGAGCATGCTCTAGTCATTCTTTACACACAAAGTGGCCGCGTCACTTATTTTCACTGATATCAACGCCTACGCATAACAGTCGCGAAAAAGAAGATAAGAGCGCACTTCCGCATGAAATTCCGAACACATACATACCAAAATATCTCTGTTTTGCGCAACAATAACGACAAAATTCTTGTTCCTAACTAAAATGGTAACGGCCGCGAACAGCAGTTGAAAGCGGTAATTATCATTTTAGTTAGGAACAAGGATTTCGTCGTTATTGTTGCGCAAA
>JAEUYN010001997.1:0-104603 GCA_018257835.1 Euura lappo
ATAGTTAACATACGCAAATTCGTAATAAAAACTCTTGTTGACCGCTTCGTCAACCTAGCAGAACCTAACCTCATTTCGCCCCTAATAAGAAAGGCGTAACTTTTCGGTAGCAGATTATAAAAAAATTATCTCCTATTGTCTCCTATGGTTATACACAGGAGATACCTGTTTTATCATCAGCTTCCGAAAAGTTAGTCGTTTCTTATTCGGAGCCATGGAGTTTGATCCACGGCTAACTTGTAAGCCTCTAGCAGCCGACATGGAACGGCCATAGACAATGTTGTTTCGTCTGTTTGCATTTATTATACTAGATAGATCCGAAACTCTGTGATATTTTAGCAGCACGTAACTTCCCTATTACTTGAACGACTTTCTATATTATTATATATTCAGAATTTGGAAATCACGCCTGACGGAGGAAATGAAATTGGCGATGAAACGGGGTATCAGAATTCTATAATTAATCATATCTAAGCTCTCAGTTAACCGATTACGTTCAAATTGGGCTTAAATGAGAGCTTTTCGAGTCCAGATTCAGAATCTTGCATGCAAAACGCAATATTTTTCACGAAGACGGAATAAACACGACTTAAAAATTGCCGTTCGGCCGAAACAGAGTTCGCTCGGGTATATAGAGCCGTTGAGTCTCTAGCGCGTAAAAAAATTTTTTTTTAATGTACTTGGCTCGAGACTCTACCGAGTCTCTTGATTCTAAACACTGCGCGCTGCTGATTCACAATTTCCGTACTAGAAGGAGGGATCCATGTTTGTAAATTGAGAGAAATTTAAGAAAAATGAAATTGAGAGAGAAAATAAAAACGTGATATATGACTGGTTATCCGTTGGACTCTGTAATAGCTTGGTGGAAATTGTATATTACGTTGCTCATGTAATATCTTTTCAGAAATATATACTGATTAAACGACAGAAAAACAATTCAGTCTTATTATTGTAACAGGCTGAGGTCATTATTATCAATTTTTACGTCCTTACAGACTTATCTAGTGATTGATGTCGGCAATTCTACCGAGGGGCCTCTTTACAGGCAACCAAAAAATTATTCTGCGCTCTTCAATTGATCAACAAATGAAAATTCCCGATTTATTCAAATAGCTTTTTGTCAAATTCAACGAGAGTTTAAATTTATTGCCGCCACGCTGATCCAAATTGATGTATCGCCGGTTGCGTATTGCAAGGTGCATTGATTCAAGAGTCTAAAAAATAATCAGAGTTGAATATAACGGAGGACAACAGTAGCTGCGAAATATATGTCTATTAAAATAAGAACAATTCAAATTAGCAAAAGAATTGCTACGGATGATATTACAATATTAGAAATATTCTATTCTAATCCTATATTACGGATAATATTAAATTAACAAATAAGTTTGAATGCTGTACAGTGGTTTTCAGGCTCAACAAGAGGCGGGACGGACTTCATCTCTAAACGCAAGCGCCGTTATAGCTTTCTGATGTCCTTGATATTCTCTTTCGACAACACCAGTCGCCACGTTCCACAGCCTCGCAACACCATCCGACGATGCTGTTGCAGAAATCCCAGTATCATCAATGTTTCAACCCTTGATCAAATATTTAATTTTTTCATCGCTATTATCACCTGTGAATATGTACTGAGAGTCTGCGCTGAAAGCTGCATCCCAGACCCACCTCTTTGCCTCGTGCTTCAGAACTTGGGTTTCGGTGAAGTCCGTAGTTTCCCAAACTCTAGCAGTTTGGTCTGCGGATGTTGTGACCAAGAGGCTGTAAAAAATATTGAAATACAATCACGAAACTGACTCGATTGATGAATTACTACTTTCTCTCACGAAAATGATAATACTTACGAAGAGTCAGGACTAAACCGACATCTCAGAGCGTATCGTTTATGCATGTCTAATTTTTTCCTGGGACTCAATCTCGTCGGTTCTTCTCCGACACCGCCCGTCAGTGCCCAGATGTAGCAGCTTCCTTTGTTATTCACAGCGGCCATGTGAGTTCCTTCCGGGTCAATGGCTATGTCCTGGATAGAAGCCTCTGCCTCTGGTATCTGGGATTGAATAGAATGATCAACGCTCATCCGATATTCGATGTTACAGACTAAATTACTGGTTTTTTAATTCGCGATGCCCGTCTATTTTTGGAATAGAAACCTTCCAGCGTTCGTTCTATGTCTGCGAACCGAATTTGGGCAATTATTCTTTTTTAGGGGATATCGTTGACTCCGATTAGAGAAACAGACTTCTTTATTATGTCTCTTACTGCCATAACGTTGTCGGTAGTTGCGTAGCTAATTTTTTCTTTACTACCGCTTCTGCTATTTACCAATTGCTCGTTATGATCAGAGCGAAGATCCCATAAGTGTATAACTCCGCTTTGATCTCCGACTATTAATTCAGCTTGATTTGGATGAAGGCACACGCAATTCACCGGAGCTGATACTTGGAAGATTCTCTGACACTGCAAGTCTCTCGACCTAGAATAACGTGCAACGAAAATACGCGATCATTATCTCAACGCGATACTACAAATCATCAAGTAGCTCGGTATCGATCAATGTTTCACCAGGTATACCTGAGGTCCCAGATTTTCGCCGAACAGTCTTCGCCTCCGGTATACATCCACTTGCCGTCCTCCTGAACATAGGTAACAACGTTAATTCCTTTCATTCATCAAGTAAGTTTCGAATGTTAAAATATTTTTTGATTGTAATTTCGAGTAGTTCAGCTCATTAGAATCGTTCGAGCGGGTTTAGAAGCGATGAAATAAATTTATCACCTGAAACCCGAGTCCGGTTACATTTTTTGAAACTCCGTCGTAATTAATCACAGGATTTGGATTGCTCGAGCCCAAATCATACATTCGAATATGCTGATATCCAGCAGCTGCAACCAGTTGTTTGTCCGGCGTAATATCCAGCGCGTTGACTTGCTGAGATTTATTTTTGTTAAAGGAATGTACAATATTGAAATATCAGTGTATTAATAATCGTAATGACGAGCTGGGGTTCATTGTCACAATTAAAAGTCTTCTTTCATGTATTATCATCGATATTAGGGTAAATTTTGAATCTACGATGGTCGTAATGATCAATTATTAAGGATACGGAGTCTCCGTGCTGTGCAGTCCGTTGACAAACCCCGGTGTGAGCTTGCCATATTTTTATCGTATGATCGTAACCTCCGGTTACAAATATTACTTGTTCGTTAGGTGGTCCATCGCCGGTCATTCTAGATACGTAAAATGATAACTGTGATAAGGATGAGGCAGTTATTGCCACAATTTAATTCTAAAACGATACAATTTTTTTGAATTTGAGAATAAACTTATTTTCGGATTATTGATGTGAAATTCTTATATATATATTTTTTTTGTCTTTTTCAAGTCAGCGTGAGTCACACACAATTAATTATGGTTATAATAAACTTACGAAATAGACAAATAAGGTGGTTGGATCTAAACTAACCTAAAAAATTTTTAGGTTAGATTACATTGACAAATACGAATTTTGAGGACATCACGACACTGGGGTTCGGAATACGTCGATCCCAGTGATAAAGAGTTAATCAACTTACCTGTGATTCAGACGTTAATTAATCGTCGTAATTATTATTGCAGCAAAATCCACAAGAATCACTCGAGTCGCTTTAGTGACGAGTTATGAATATAATATAACTCGTATTTGTGATGGATTCAACGATGAACGCATGCACATGTATACTTTTATTTTAGTCCGAATGTCTAAAAAAAAGGTTTGGTTACTTCAAGTTATAAGTTTGAAAAAAGAACCGTGCGTGCAACAATCGATAAAGGATTTGTTTTGATAGACGATTACATTTACAATTAGTTCTACATTACACCGCGACAATAGCCAAAAGCGCAACAATCACCGGCGAGATACAAAGTTTCAAATATTCGAATAGATCGCGGCTTCATTCAGATCGTTCGAAAGGTCAAGGAAATTCGTACCACAGGAACGTAATCAGTAAGGGAATTTTGAAGAGGGGACTGGAATTTTATCACTTGAGAGCGACTAAGCAATTTTTTTTTTTCAAATCTGTATATTTCATATGTATGATGTGTAACAAACGTTGATATAGATATGTAATAGATAAATACTTTTTCTAGATAAGAATAATTAGTTTTTATTTTGTTTCTGAAATGGAAGAACCCAAAACTATTAAAATAATTCGACCCTTAAATGTAACAACATAAATACTTAAGGTGAAATGAAAGTCACGTGACCTCGATATGATTTACACTTGGAATTTTCAAACGCTATTTTCTCAGCCAAAACACATTCGATTGATGTGAAATTGATATCAGTGACGTAGAAAAACTTAATGAAGGGCCTGCCACTCGTGGATTTTCGAATATCGAAAGACATAATCAGAATTTTGTGTAACAATATTGTTCTGTAACCCAAGGAGGTGCTGCCCCTCGTGGAGAGAGGCAGCACTTCCTTGGATTACAGAACAACATTGTTAAAAACTGTTATTACGTCTCGATTTTCGAAAATCCACGATTGGCAGGCCTTTCATTAAGTTTTTCTACGTCACTGATATCAATTTCACATCAATCGAATGTGTTTTGGCTGAGAAAATAGCGTTTGAAAATTCCAAGTGTAAATCATATCGAGGTCACGTGACTTCCATTTCACCTTAAGATAAGTGCATTGATAAACCAACAGCGTTATTTTGTGAATAAAGTGACCTGCGCATAATGAATAGTACAGTGAAACCTCGTTGAGGAGTAGGCCGCCCGAGCGTAGAAAATGTCACTCACTCGCACGCAGGGTTCCACTGTACACTGGCCTAGCAATAATCAATGTCACTTCGGTTGCATATGGTCAGGCGTCTCTTAGAGCTCACCCTGCACATCATGACCCTTATTCGAAGATATAATCGCCATGTAGTGTATTTGGTAATTGAACTACAAATAATATAAGATAGTCTGTACCATCAGTCAATCTAAAACAAGCTGAATGAGACTGCCAATGTGACAGTCACAGAATGGTGCTAAAAAATGTAATTATATTCAATTCGAATGTTCGGAAATTTAACGACAATTTCGTGGTCGGCGAGCCAACAATTTTTATTTCATCAGATATGTTCATACATACACACACCCAGACATCCAACTGAAAATGGTTGGCGGTGATTTTGTAGGGCTCAAAACTTACAAATAACTTACTTTTACTTACTTTTACTTTTTTATTTTTCGAAGTAATATAAGCACGCAACTAGCACGAATTGAGACGTCATTTCACTCTCCAAGAGCAAAATCTTTTGCTGCAAATAATTAACAATTGGATTGAGCGAATCACTCCAAAAGGAATATCAAAACTTGACACTCTCAAATACAGCATCTCTTGTCTCCCCTATCCTCGTCAGTCTTTGGACAATACGGCGCGTCCATCGCTGTGACACAAAAGGATCCTCTAACGTTGCTGGGTGTATGCTGACCTATAACCAACGCGTCTCTGGATCTGGGCCCGATCCTCCTCGGAGGAGGACACCGTCCGGAGCAAGGTTCGGCGGCTATATCACTCCTTCCGTCGATGCTGTCGGCCATGTAGCAAATGGACCAATTGTGACTGCAGAGTTCATTCTTATCAGAACTTTCACAGAAGGGTTGAAGCTTTCCGCCATTAGCGCAAAAATCCGCGTCACCTTGTCTCATGTTCTCCCCGAAGTACCCCGCGTTCGTGTGTATGACTTGGACAAAGTCAGCGTCGCCACTGTCGAGTTTGTTCATCCTCCCAGGCCGTATCAAAGGCTTGGCTGGATCCATGCCGATTATCCTCGGCAACCGGTACGGAAGACTCTTCGACATTATCCCGCAAATATGAGCGCCTAGCGAATGACCGACGCAGGTTGTCCTCGCGATCGACAGCCCCAAATTCATCAGAGTCCTGATCGTCGACGCGACGCAGTTGCCGATGAATCTGAGGTTCGCGACCGCCGGTGGGTAGCAGGGGGCTGCCCCCAGGGGTCCCCAGTCGACCAGGAAGACGTTGTAGCTTCCGTTCTTGAGATAAGTGTCTCTCAGGATGACGGCGGGGAGGACACCGTCCCCCCCGTTGTATCCGTGGACGAGGATCACGTTTTCTTTCTTCGGGTCGTAGAGATCGTTGTTGATCCAATTCCGCGAGGGTTCTTCGAGCTTCAATCTCTCTTCGCCAAACTTGTAGAGATAGATGTTGATGTCCGGATCCGGGCATCGGTCCACCTCTCTTCTGAACTGACATTCGTCTCTGTGGTATTCCGCCGCCGCTCCGCTCTGGATCGCTTCTTGAATCGGGCCCCGAGCCGCGGAGATTAGATTCTGTCCCAAATGGTACCGAAGGCACGTGAAAA
Source organism: Euura lappo (assembly GCA_018257835.1). Taxonomy (NCBI): domain Eukaryota; kingdom Metazoa; phylum Arthropoda; class Insecta; order Hymenoptera; family Tenthredinidae; genus Euura; species Euura lappo. The sequence goes on from JAEUYN010001997.1 coordinate 6,357, forward strand.
CGAACAGAAGGCTTGCCGGTCGCCGCAGCATCACGCGTATGGAAATACTCTTCGGTCCTTGCGAAATTTGACCACCGAATGAGAAACCGGCACAGTTTTATATGTTGGAACAAGAGGAACGGTATCTCCTTCCCATTTCGGCCTCATTTCAGTCTATAGATTTCCCGTTTTTACAGCCGTTAAACTCTTTCCAATGTTTCTCATTCCACATGCTTCGATAGCATTAATTTTTATTCGCATTACGAAAACGCTTTCTTTTTCTTCTCCGAATTACATTTTGACACGGTAGATCAGTAAAGAGTCAAGATCAGGTTTACACAATTATACACACTCAGGTTTGGCTCTTCAATGTCAGACGAGTTTTCGGGCGTGCTAGATTATGACCGTCCCAACTGGTTTTACCAGATAGTAGCTTCGGTGTTGCTTCTTGTTGCATGTTATCTGTCGTTGACCATCTACAGGTTCGACAAATTCTTCCGTACACTATAGCCGTTCGATTTATAGACCTACACTCGGTGTATAATTAGTTATATACTGTCAGTTTTTATGGCCCTGGGTTGAATCAAACTTGACCGCATGAAATTATACCAGCGTTTATTGAATTCGTTTTCTTTTTTTATTTTTTTTTTCAATATCCTTATATGGGTGAAAAAGAAATCATGTAATTCAACAAACGGCCAATAATTTGGCCTCGCGTTTCAGTCGGCGCTTGGAGGATGTTTCTTCAAATATACCCACGCTGCTGAGACAGTACGTTTCCAATTAAGGGATGCGAACATCTTTTCTGAAGCTGTGTTACCATGGACCACAGCTAGGATAGGAGATATTCCTTGCTTTCCGAGCCGCTTGGTCAGGGCATTGACGAAGGCTTCCAGGGTCTGAACAGTTCCCAAACCATGCGTTTCCGCTTGGAGAGCCCAAGACACGAGTAGGTCTCCCTTTTTCAAAAACAGTCCGACGCTCGGGTTGAGCGTGACCGTGATTTCCAAGTGCTTAATTGTTTTTTCTGGATTTTCCTTGCTCGCGTGTGGCCAAAGTGAATGTATCACAGAAATGTGGGACAAATTAAGGTCTCTGAGATAACATTCCTCCGGTACCCTGTGAATTATCATCAAGGAATGTATCATATTTCTTATATGTGTATAAGCAGGAATAATTATGAATTATGATATCTACTCTATTTCTACGCTGGCAGCGTCCTCGGCAGCCTTGATTTGGTACCATGCGGGTACTTGAGATTGTTTTCCAATCCCCTTATCGTTTCTAAGCAGATCAAATAACGTAGAGAATAAATTGGGATCGTAAAGACCGATGAACATAACAACGCCCTGACTCCAGTTGATTCGATTTGTGTTTAGTATGGCTTCGAACAATTTTGTTCCAGACGGTTCTCTTGTGAAGACTTGGATATCCGTTGTGGAAAACTGCAAATAACCGTGTTTCATGCTTAAAGTCAAACAGTCGAAGCATTATTCGAAGACTCTGCATCTTTCTACGTCTCATCTACGTTTTTGATAAAATTATTATGATACCCTTACACTCGATATTCCAACAAAAGTGGCATCATCTTTGTTATACTTTCCACGAGGACAATAGATTTCTAGGGCTAGGTCCGGCTTCAGGGTCTTCCATTTGATAGAATTCTCTACCCAGTAATAATACTAGAATAATAAAAATTTCATCGGATTAAATTGTTCAGCTTTAGGGAGATTTACTATACTCTGTCATAAAGAGTATAAATTGTTTTTATCAAATGAACAAACAAACAAAAAACGTGAAACTGATACTAACACAGGAATATAGTGGCCAATCAATTTTCAACGGTTCCTGAAGTAGCGGCCAATCCTTCAAGGGAATTGGTTGCAGTATGTCAGAGTTGGGTTCCATATTCGACGGCATGTTTCGGAATAGGTACTGTAAAGTAACAGCGCCTGATTTTTATACTTATCCTCAATTCCGAATACGTTGTATCCCAGATAACAAGCGTGGCGGCGCACGTTTTACCGTCACGATGCGAAAATCGTAAGGTGGCGTGCGAAAATACATGATTTTCAGCAACATGAAGTGATTGGTGGTTTAGTGCTTGCACCGATCATTTCGTGCGACATGCACAGCACGATTCTTTGATGCCTGAGCATGCACTTATACTAGACAAAATGTTTTCGCATGAACCGCTTTAAAATTCTATGAAATTATATTCAAAGAAATGGAAAGATTACATTATAGGTGCTTTTGGCATCCGTACACAATCTGCGCTATTGCGTGGATAGTAATAAATCAAAATTCAAAAAAATTCAATCACGATACTTTATAAAGCATACAGGGTGATTTTCTTATAACGATAGAACAGTCTGAAGTTAGCTAGAATCGAGAAACAAGCTTTCAAGCGGTCAACTTCAGACTGTTCCACCGTTAAAAATCCACTCTGTATATCATAACTATCATTAACATATCAAAATGATGAGGTAACGTTTTCCACCAATCAAAGTGATTCTTGGAGCCTAGTGACTAACTTCAGTGTGGCTATCCCGATATCTGATTGGCGGAAAAAGTAACGTTATCATTTTGATTTTCAAACTCGCGGGCTTACTTGGCTTACTTCGACCACAAACACGCAACGCTCAGGTGTTGTTTGGGTTGCCAAGTCACAGGCGCAATCAAAGTTCATTACACATCGAAAAATGGATTTCTCGAAAAATCACTTATCGTGAGGTTTCAGACTCCCGACGTCTCATTTTCTTCGGAGAGCAATTCTTCATCTTGTTAATGAGGGAAACTAAGAAAAAAAAATCCTGTGATCAGTTATGGTCAGTCATCGAAATCTAGTCACTTTTTTGCTGAAAAGTCTGCTTTGCGCCCGCTGAAGAGGTACGAAAAGTGGCATTTTGAGACCAGGTATGAGAAAAAATATTTGAATAATGAAATTGATAATAATTTTTCGGTATTTCAAAATAAAAGTCTGTAGTCGTTCCTATCTTCGGTACAAAGAATTTAAGTTGACACAATAATGAAAAAGTACTCATTTATTCTTATATCTTATAACATAACAGGTAAATACGGTACAAATTAATACCAGACTAGGAATCATAATTATTCCAGGAGCTGGTTGTGATTAAATACGACAAAAATTTCCTTAGTGATATCAGCAAGAAATTTTGTATTATTGTAATGCGAATCGGACGATGTTGTAGGATAAGTTATAAAAAACTTTGTACAATGTCTAGCGCGCCGATACAGAGAAACCGATGTTTAACGTATCTGCCTATTTTCCTAATCAGAATCATCCGCATCGCTTGTGGGAGGAGTACTTTCTTCAGGTTCTTCATAATCATCGTCGCTTATGTCGATATCAGATTCCTTCTTCCCTTTCTTAGCTTTCTTTCCATCATCTTCCTGCGAATCAATTAAAACAATGATACAACGTTCATCACAAGCAGGAAAGCTCAATTTTGTATGTTTATTAAATGGTTCCCAGACTTTGAGTTGTAAAATTCTGACTTACTGCAGGTCTCTTAGCTCCCTTTTTCTTTCGTTTGTCGTCCTCGCTTTCGTCATCTGAGTCTTTCTTCTTTCTCGAATTCTATTGAAAAAAGAACCCATTTTTCATCTCATCCACAAAAATGTCCATGATTGAACAAGTAAATTGACTCAGTGTAACTTACCGCGGGTTTTTTATTTCCCTTTTTATTTTTCTTCTTATCATCCTCGTCTTCGCTATCTTCGCCAGATTCCGCCTTCTTTTTGGAAGCCTGAAAAAAAAAAGTTCGTTAAATACCTGAACCTGATTCGCAGATATTCCAATAGATGTAATTAAGATTTTTATCTACAGAGTACAGCTTACAGAAGGTTTTTTAGTCGCCTTCTTTTTCTTTTTCTTATCATCCTCGCTATCATCATCAGAATCTTCTTCAGTTTTCGAAACCTGGACAAAATAAAACACGTTAGATACCTAAATCTCTTTGTCGAGTATCGTAATCGATTTAAGTTTCAATCGTGAGAGCTTACCGATGATTTCTTATCTCCCTTCATCTTATCGTCCTCGCTTTCTTCGTCAGATTCCTGCTTCTTTACGGAAACCTGGAAAAATAGAAACACGTAACGATACCTAAATCCAATTCACGAGTATCTCGATCGATTCAAGCTTACCGAAGCTTTCTTATCTCCCTTCTTCTTATCCTCCTCGCTTTCAACGTCAGAATCTTCCTTCTTTTTCGAAACCTGCGAATATAAGAATCACAAAGTACGTTTGTTAAGGTAACTAAATCATGATAATGATTATATATCTCAAATCAGACGCGATCTACGAAGCAAATCACCTTCTTGCTCTTCTTAGATTCATCTTCGTCGCCACTGCTGCTTTCTGCGTCGCTGATATATTCCTTGCTCTTGAATGTGCCACCGGCCATTGCCTTGCTGGGAGACGCAGAGGCTTCCTTCTTACTTTCCCTCTTCTTTTTCTCAACTTTTTCTTTGCCAGAATCTCTGTTCTTGAAGGCAGCAGCGTTACCGCTGTCCTCATACTCCTTCATCGCTGCAGTATATTCTTCCTTTGCTTTAGCAGCCTTCTGTTCCCATTCCTTCAGAAATAAAACACAAACAGAGTCAATACCCATTTTTATGTACCAGAAACCTCCATACTTACAGATTTGTCTTTCAATTCTCGCCACATTTCACCACCCTTCTTCGCAATCTCAGTAACGGCGATTCCCGGATTCTTGGATTTTATTTCTTCGCGAGTAGCGTTCAGCCACAGCATAAAAGCAGTAGCCGGTCGCTTCGGTCTGTTCTCATCCCTCTCTTTCTTTGGTTTGCGCGATTTCCTCGGCTTGTCGGACTGCATAAAAAATCAAGACTATTAATTAATTCACGAGCTACATGAAAACGACGTGTTCAAGATGGACATGTTCAAAATCACTGACCACCGTCTTAGCGGACTTGTGCCTCTTTTCTTTCTTCTCTTTTTTCTCCTTTTTGGCGCTACTACCAGAAGCATTAGAGTCAGCGTCGCTGTCCGAGGGGCTGACGTTGCTGTCGTACTCTTCAGCGACGTCACTCTCATCCTAAATAATGAAGAATCGAGAAAAGTCAGTAATTAGTATCAGGGATCGAAGAATGATGTCAGACAATGAGACCAGGCACCTGATTAGGGTTGAAATCCTCGTCAGTCGACTCCTCGGACTCTTGATTATCGTTGTCGCTCCGTTCCTCAACTTCTGCTTTGATTCGTGCCAAGTAAGCATCCGGTTCATCCTCTTGGTCGCTGTTTCCAAAATCGTCGTTGTATTTCGGCTTGTCCTGTGGTTGGAAACAAGATGATGAAGAATTGATGACTCAGTGTATAAATTTAGAATGAATTTTACTCACAGTTTTGTTCCTGTTCTTGACTCTCAGCTTCTTGGACGTAATGAAGTCGAAGAGTTTGCTGTACTCCTCTTTTTCAATGCTGCTGAATGTGTGAGTGACGCCGCTGGTCAGTTCCACCTCGAAATCAAAGGATCTCGTTGACCCACCGCCGCGAGCAAAGTTCACGGAGGCTATTTCTTCAAAACGAATGTGAATTGGCGGTTTGTGGACGTATATGAAGCCCCTCTCTAGCGGATACAGATATCCCGCAGCAGCCTTGAAGGAACAGCCGACAGCCGGTGTTCCCGAGTGACTGGAGGCAAGAAAGAGCAAGGTTTGATCATCAGAATCTTGTCTAAATGAATCTGAACGTTCGTAGATCGCGATTTACCCGACGAATCCACCCGGACCGGTCAATTTCCTGACGCTGATAGCCTTCATGACTTTTCCAAGAACCTCGTAGGTCGGACCAGAGAGCTCTTTAGTTAGTTTGTCGTTGTACTTCTGCTTCAGCTCCTTCCTGCAATAAATAACGATGAGAGTTGAGAAACTAAGTTAGAGGTTGATGAGGGGGTATAACGCACTCGGTGAATGGAAGTTCGATCGCAGTCTCCTCTTCTTGGGAGAACAATAATACCAAATAGTGGTAACGGGTCTGTCCCTGCTTTATCGGAGGATCCAAACTGACCTGAAAATAAATTTAGATGTAGCTAAGGTGCGATGAATCGATTCTAGCTCCCAAGACTGCGCCTGAACTCACCACAAAGAACATCTGCCTGCCGTCCTTGTGTGGCAATAAGAACAATCTGAGGACTGTAGACATCGGGATCTTGTAGTCGAACGTTTTACCGTGAAGTTGGAAGAAGGACTGGAATATCTTGATGTCGTAACGACCACTGAGAAACGAAAACGGCGTTAGAACATCGAACGAAACCGAAACAAGAATTTCTGGGATGCTAACCGAGGTGTGAGACATTGGATTTCCCTAAATATGGCGATTGCATCCCCGCTGACGCTGATAACGGAGGCTTTGTTCATGACCTGCTCATGGAATGCTTCGACCGGATCCTGCTCGGCACTGTCGCTAACTGGAATGTGGAATCTCATCTCCATCAGACTGACGGGGGCGTCGTCGCTCTGGAATAATCAATGTCTTTAGAGTCATCGTTCCTGTGAATAACAGCGTTAGACTTTGAATCATTCACCTGATGAAACTCTAGAGTTACTTCGTTCTTTCCCGTGTTACACTGGGACACGTAATGCAAGGGAATTTCAAAAGCGGTGTGATGACCGACGTCAAAGCTCAAAGCGGAGCCGTTGAACTTGGCTGTTCCCCAGTTCCAGCCTTTCAGACTAAGCTCCTTCTCTAGCATATCCTTCTTGTAGTTTGTACTGAAGAATTTAGCGATTTTTTCTTGATCCTGGAAGACAGATTATTAGAGCTAGCCATAGTCGAGGATATTAATTTGAGAATGAAGCCGATTACCCCGTCTTTGAAACCTCGAAACCTGTGTAAAGTTCCGTTCTTCAAAAATATCCTGAGGCCCCAAGTACCGACGAATTTCTGATAGTTTACCATCTCCATATCGGAGCCTGATATTTGTTCCACTTTGCCGGTCTTTTGATTCTTGAATATCAGGTGCTGATCCGTCAGTTTCAACTTCCCTGGAGTCTGTCGATCGAGAGAAACAATCAATTAAAGCAGCAAAGGCGACAAATAAGATCGCATCTGAATTAAAAAAACGTCGTACGTGATAAATAAAATATTTGGATGTTAGATTTATAATTTATTACTCGTCGACACGTAGTGTTAGAAAAAAGCGACTCCAGAACAGTAACAATGTAGGTTTGAGGGCTGAATTGAAAGGATATTTGTTTTTATACACGATAATTCAAAGTCACATAGAATCGAAAACGAAGTAAATTTTTTTTTTATTACTTGAGATCAAATTTTTCGGTTTTTTGGACTGCAAATTACGCAATGAATAATTTTATAGGAATAATTGTTTGAGGTTACATACCATGACGCCCTTTACCTCGGCGGTAACATCCGAGTACTCGAGGAAATCCATCCTTAGAAGTTTGTTTATATAGCTTCAAAAAGAAGTTGATAAATTGTGAATAATCGACTCTACGGTTATTGTGAGACAATAATCACATACTTTTTGGAATAAATCGACACTTCGAAGCACAACACGCTTTCACAGTGACCAGTAAACGCGGTATAACCTCAAATTCGGTCTGAAATTAACGTAAAACTCAGACCGCCGCCGAAACACACAAGACGACTCGTCGCAAACGAAATTCCAAATTCAAACAAGAGACACGCGTATCGATGATACTCAAGCGAACGATAGCGGCAGCAATGAAATAGAGCCTCGTGATTGGCTCGAGACTGTGAATTAGTCGCGGGGAAGTTTCGTCGCAGCGACAAACTTCTTGTCGCCTAGCCTGCGGCGACAATTTTATCCAATCACAGCTCGGATTCGGTTGAATTGACCAATGAAGAGCCATACTGACCTTCGGCGAAGGAATTAATCGCGTAACTGGGACTGTCCGAACGTCCAAACAGATGCGTCGTAAAACGATAAAAAAAAAACAATTTGCAGGGAAGCAATTCGCGGACTACATTTTGCCGTCTTGGAGATAGTTTTCAGGCATTTTTTATACATTTATTACCCACATTTCGTGGTGTAAGTTCAATCACTGGGTATTCAAAATTCAAAAGTCTTTCGCATATGGTAGATAATAGAATTCGCCACGATATTTTTCATTGTTGCGAGTGCTAATTTAGGTGAAAAATAGCTAAATAGTTACTTAAAATTACAATACTTCTACCCAAATATATATTCGAATTTGGCGCTGAAATAATGAATTCTGTCGTCACATCTAAGAAACCGTATCAGTATAATTTTGACTAATTTTTATGTGAAAAATTCGGACAATATTATACAGATTCAGTGCTACAGTCCAGTTTTGACAGGTATAAGTAATATAAACACGAATTTTTCCCGTTAAACCCTTCTTTTCCCCGAAAACTCAAATCTTTTGCTGATGTTAGCGCCAAATCAGCGACTAGCGGCCGTATTTTCCCAACCGGCGGGAGAAAACAGCCAATCAAATATCCAACGCTAATGGTTGAACCAATCGGATTTGAATCGCTTCAGCCGCGATCGAGATAATCCCGCGAGCGATATTCGATATTTGAGTCGCCGAGCGATAAGCCTCTCTGTCGCGCGATGCGACAGTGTCTCAAAGTAGCTGGTCGCTCCCATGAAGAATGAGATCTATTTTTTTTTAAGGAAGTGTGGGTGGGACGTCCGTTCGCTTTAGTGCTAATCGCGTATGTGCCGATAACTGTTTTCTCCGCTGTCATTCGACACTTGATAATTAATGAGAAGTGGAAGTTGTTCGTTGATTAAGTTCGAACCTCGAGGTCATTCGACGTTATTTACACACACGTAGATTAGTGAAAGTGAAAATTGGTTCGTGGTTAATTCGGTTATTAACCGTTTCCGGATATATTGTACACACATCCGCGCGTAACGTACGTTAACACTGCTCTTCGTACGTATATGGCAATATAAAGTGTAAGAAATTAGTCACACCGTACGGGGAATACGCGAGAAAATCATGATGCGTAATCGCGTTTGTGTCAAAGACAGTGAGAATAGTGTGAATAGAAAATAACCTACATTTGTTACGCGTAATTTAAAAAAAATAAAAAAAACATCCTTATCCCTGGTCATGGCTTCGTTGTCATTGCCCAGAGTTTTACAGCAGAGAAAAACTAGCCTTGAATTGGAGCGTGAAAATTTCGAAAAATTTCAGGTAAATTATTTTTTTTTCAAAAACGTCTTTTTTAAACCCTACTAATAACCACTTTGATATCAAAATTTTATTTTCATTTTTATTTTTATTTTTATCCTCCCGACCGGCGTGAATAATGACTAATACTCCGTACCGCATGCTCTGTGTCTTGGTTGATTTATTATTTGAATTTTTTCACCACAGCATTGGAATACCCGCATGATATCATCGTCATAGATCGCAGATCTACGCACGAATTTTACTCTCAGGGTATCGACTGAACGATTATAAAACCGTCGTAGAAACGGAGGCGATAATTATTCTATCGATAAGACGATCCTCGTCGATGAACTGTTACAGAGATATTTTTATTTGTTACGATAATAATCGCTACTTTGTACCACTAACATGCCGCCTATACCACTTACTGACAAGCAATTCCAACAACTGGTAAGCATACTTCATTCGATTATCAAAAACACTCGTTTTCCGTTTTCAGGATGACTTAAAATTAACTCTCTCGGTCCTTCTGTCGTTCTGATTGTCGTTCAGTTATTGATAGGCAAGAAATTCATTTATTCTTTGGCAATGTTTCAAACATATGAGGACGTTTTTCTTGTCTCATTTTATCCATTCATTTATGTTTATCTATGTACATACACATCTATGAGAGGTGAGACAGCGATGAGAAGCGATATAGCACACAATTCAGCAGAAAAATATTGCAGATTAACATATTCATGAGTCTGTGTCTTGAAATTGCACCAGATGCTACGCGCGCATCTGTTTTTATAATTCCTGCATGATGAATAATACTTTAGTTCCATTTATCCGATCGGAAAGCTTGAAATAACTTCTATGCATTGATTTTCGTGCACAAGCATGAATACTAATAAATCGCTTTTGTTCTTTACTATTTGTTTTCTTAATCCTCAACGCGATAAAACGAGGAATTAGACATTATTAATTATCTCTAATTTACCAGAGATCAAAGTCTGTGAAATCAGGTATTATCCAGACGATCGGAAAGATATACAACCTTCTTTTGAACTTTGAATAGCGATCTAGTCAACCATCAGTAATTACAAGCACATATCTCTTCAATTTCTGCATCCTTATTGTTAAAAACTGATTAAGAGAACAAATTCTGATCTCAAAAACGGTTGGCTTATTTAACACAATAAGAAACTAGTAATGACATTATAAACCATCTGAAAAGTTCGTTATATAAGTTATCAATATTTATATGCAATGATTTTCAGAGTATAAGTATCGGTAAGGCAGTCAATCCGATCGAGGCACCGGTAAAGGAGAAACATGTGCGCAGTATCCTTTGACAATGTTTACTTTGTGAGATGAAAACTGGGGGAAGATTCTACGTTTTGGATAATTAATGATAATTTCCTTGACGATAAAAAACAGGCGCGATCATTGGCACGTTTCAAGAAAAAGGAGCGGGAACGTTTTGGATGTTTGTCCTGCGCCAACCGCTCCAGGAGAATCGAATAGTAGCCTGGAAGTTTTGTCATGTATTACATAAAGTATTACGCGAAGGACATATGCGGTCTATATTAGACTCTCAAAGGCATAAAGGAAAGCTAGAAAACTTGGGAAAGTACTGGCAACATCTGAGGGAAGGATACGGCCGGCTGATTCAAATGTACATCCGATTGCTCATCACTAAGATAGACTTTCATAGAAGAAATCCTCGCATACCGGGAAACCTTCAGCTCACAGCTGACGAGCTCGAAGCCATTGGAGAAAATGATATCAATATATTGTAAGCTCGTCTCCTCGCATTCAATCCACGAATAATCACCCGGGACACGACTCGACTTTGTAATTTATTCCCTCTATTTTTAGCTTCCAATTATCCGTAGAGATGTTCGACTACATGGACGACATTCTCAATTTACAACGCGCAGGTGAATTTTATAACTTTGATCTTTTAAAATATTCGATCTGATAGAAGCTGAACCAATCTCAATGAAAATGCGGTGATATTTATTCTTTTTATCTTATCGCAGAGAGTTGACGGTGCTGTGTGAGCCGTTATCACATCACATGGAAAGACTCGATGCGGTCTGGTGTTTAGAAAAGAATGTACTTTCTTTTTTCATTCAAATCCAAATTTCTTCATTCCAGTATTCGACTCTCTGGACTTTTCAAAGTCAAACTCAATGACTTCCAGCGGGCAATGTCGTCTAGCGCCTTTGATACCCTGCATACAAGATGCCTCTCAGCTTTACGACTACTGCGTCAAAATTCTATTCAAGTTACACGGCGCACTTCCTGCCGATACGCTCACCGGTCATCGGGATCGATTCTCTAAACAATTTCAAGAACTGAAAACTTTTTACAACACCATCAAGCACATGCAATACTTCAAACAATTGATCACCATACCGTCTTTACCAGAGGTGATTAAATTTCCGTGAGATCTCCACTCCTTTCTTTCATTACGGCACTCGAGACAAACGTTTTTTCATCGTTACAGAACCCGCCTAACTTCTTGATACAAGCAGAACTAAGAACCTACGTTACACCGGTGGTAACTCTGCCACCGGAAGAACCTCTGGACGCCGACACGGTTTCGGACAGTCTCATCGATACGTCAGAAACGAGTTCTTTGGCGGGAGATCAGATGGATTCTGCTAGAAATGGTTCAATATCTCCGGATGTGTTGGCTGAGAGGTCGGCATTCGATCGTCAATTGATGGGACGAACTGTATCTTTCAACGGAGAATTTATCTTGCAGGGATAGTCTCATCGATCATCTCCACCAGGAGAATGGCAGACAGAGGCAAGAGCTGCATAGACTATTGACGGAGCACCAGAGAATCGTTGAGTCGTTGCGGAGTCGTATATTGGAGCTGGAATCCATTCTCACGGACAAAGTGCGTCGGAATGATAAGAAAATTGAGACAATATTAATTGAACTGTGTTTCAAGGTATTATAATATTTATGTTTGTCTGTATTGTTTCAGGGAAGCGAAATTACCCAGGAAAAACAACTCAGCCACGATCTGAAGAATCAAAAAACGATTCTTTTAACAAAGTTTCAAGAAGTTACTGGTTAGTCAATTTCGCATAGAATTTATTTTACTATCATTATTCAAAAATATAACGCAAATTTAAATTTATTTCAGACAAGAATAAGATTTTAGAAGAGAAATTTCAAAAGCTGAAGGAGGTCTATTCAAAATTGAGGGAAGAGCACATCAGTTTGATAAGAAAGGTGCGTTTCAGTTCCTTTTTATTTCTTCTCAAGGTTGAAGCATTTTTTTAATTTTTCCTTGCTTGCGTGTGAAGAAAGCAGACGTCGACAAGCAGCTGGGAAGCATAAAGATTCTGCAAGAACAATCCGAGAGAAAAAGCGCAGAGGCTGACCAACGCCTACAAGAATTGGCACAAGGCCAGGCGACAGCTGAGCAAGAAATACAAAGAGTTACTCAAGCTCGGGCTGAGCTCGACAACGTCAGAACGCAGTTCGACGCTGCCAAGACGGAGAACTTGGTGCGCAAAGAAAATAACTTGATGAAAACGAAGCTTGAGATCTTTTGAAATTATGAAAGAATTCGTTTCAGGCACTTGTAGCTAAAATTGACTTCGTAACGTCTGAAAAAGCAGTCGTCGAAGGCGATCTGCACGACCTTCTGGCACAGAAGGAAGAATTAGACGGCAAGATATCGGAACTACAAATCGAAGCTGAACACTCCAAGGCTCAACTCAAGACTAAAGGCGACGCAGCTCTCTACGAATTACTGTGTACGCTTTGCACGACGGTAGTCATTGATTTCATTCGTGGAATGAGGAAGGTAATTGGGCAATTTTTTCCTTGCAGTAAATTGCATATCGGAGGCGGACCAGATCTTGCAGAACTCTATCCATGCGATAGATAATCCAGCTATATCGGCTGTAACGTGTACTCCGGATTATTTGAGAACTTTGGTAGACCCGGCGCTGCAAAGTTTAGACGATTTGGAGTCCGTCTATCGCAGCTATGTGGAAGATAATTCGCAGAGAGGACAGCTCGCCCGAAGTGCTATACACACCGCTTATTTGTTGGCCGTTTATTTGATACACGCCAAGAGTTCTTCGAACACAGCAACTGACATAGCCTTCGGCGATCGTAAGTTTCTTTTCAAATAAATACAGTCTTAAGAACCAAGATCGAAATATTGATTCAATTTACTTTATACACTAGGAATGACCGACGAATGCAAGCAGCTTGGTTCCCAAAGTTTGATAATGCTGAGTAATATCAAAGAAAAAGCATCTACGGTCGGGGATCAGATCATCATTGTGAAGAATAAATTGAAGGATATTTCTACCCAGGCTGATAGTCTGATTAACAATCAAGGAAACGCTGAGGTGATAGGAGACCTTGTTGAAAACGAGCTTTTGAGCATGGATAAAGCGATCGAAGAAGCTGCCGCGAGAATTGAGGTGCTTATAAATGGTCAAAGTTTTTTGTTTTTTTTTTCTAAGTAATTTCAAATGATCATTTTTCAATTTTATCATAGGACATGCTCACAAAATCACGCGCTGCCGATTCTGGCCTGAAACTTGAAGTGAACGGTAAAATTTTGGACTCTTGTACCGACCTGATGAAGCGTATCAGAGTACTGGTGAAAAAATCAAGATTATTACAGACCGAGATCGTCGCTCAAGGAAAAGTAAGTGAATAAAATGAAGCGTTCAATCACATTTGTTAAAATAAAATCTCTCGTTTCAGGGAACAGCTTCGGCCACAGAATTTTATAAACGGAATCATCAGTGGTCAGAGGGTCTAATTTCAGCAGCAAAGGCGATTGCCATGGGTGCAAATTTCTTACTGTAAGGAAGAAACATAATTTTCTTTCAAACTCATAGTATCATCACTAATCTTTGCTGTTAAAAATTTTGCAGAGAAGCTGCGGACAAAGTGGTAGCAGGAAATGGTAAATTTGAACAGCTGGTAGTGGCCTCGCAAGGCATTGCTGCGTCCACTGCCCAACTGGTCGTGGCGAGTAGAGTAAAGGCGGACAGACACAGCACGAATTTAGTAGCTCTCTCGGAGGCGTCCAGAAACGTTACGCAAGCAACTGGGGGAGTCGTGGCCACGGCTAAAAGTTGCAGTCAGCTCGTAGAGGAAAATGGTAATGTTTATTTAGGTGAAATTGGAACGATTAATTGTACGATGTTTCAACATTCGTTGATTATGTGACATTGAAATTTGCAGAGGACTTGGACATGTCTGGACTGACTCTGCACCAAGCGAAGAGATTAGAAATGGAAGCGCAGGTCCGTGTTTTGGAGTTGGAACAAGCATTGCAAAACGAGAGATTGCGACTATCTGCTCTGCGACGTCATCATTATCAAATGGCTGGAGATAACGAGGGATAAATAAAACTGGATCCTAGTTAAGCCAAAGAATCGACGAAGGTTCATTTGAGGTGTTTTTGCGAATGATAAATTCCGTTTTTTTTTTGTTCAACGTACCTAATACGCCTAAAGTCAAAATTTTATATAAAGTATAGTTAAGCAGTATTTTCTCACATAAGTTTTCAATTTAACATTATTACCGTTCATTTTTATATTATATTATATTATATTATACTATATTATAAATATTATACGTTATGAAGATACATAACGATAAAAATACATGGTAGACAAAATTAAAGAAAAATCAATTTCAATTAGGATTTATACATAATCCAATGATTATGATTGATGATTGAATTTATACAAACGAAAGTTAAATTTTTATATAGACAAATTTTTCAAGCCGTAGTTCATATTGCAAGGCAAATACAATGACTAAAATATAATTATAATTGAATAGTATTTACCAATGATTGAAGAAACATATTTTATTGTACTTGAGATTATATTATGAGATCCTAAGATTATTGAGTTTTACGTCTATTATAACTATATTAGTATTTATGTACAAAGGAGAGAAAGGAAACATACGAAAAAAAATTAATTATCTATTAGTTTTTTTTTTCATTCGAAAAAACTATGAGAAATAATAACTCAGATGATTGTATAACAGCCTTATAGATAATACAAGCTCGATTGTGGATAGTTTTCATTATTATTATCATTATTGTTATTATACAACTGTATTTACTTCATTTTCAAAAATAGATAATCAAAAATATGAATAATTATTATTATTAATATGTATCATATTTAATGAAACGGAAATATATAACGAAAGTTGACTATTTCAAAAAGTTCTACCCTTCATTTTCGAAGTACAAATAAGCAAAACTTGGTCAAACTATGACTAATAATCGACGAATCTTAGTTCATAGTTTTTCAAATAATTCATTCTACTCACGCCTAATAATAGAGTTATCAGATCTGAGTCACTGAAATTGATAATAGTAGCAGTGATAACTGACGCGATAAATATCAGGTGAGAAGTGTTTTTTTTCACGATAATCTCCATTATCAGATTTTTTGATAATATTTATCAATCTACGATGCCTTTGGAGGAAAAACTTAAACTATAACTCCTCCAGGATAAAAATCTAACAAATTGGATTAGATTAGACAGAACGATCGGCATCAGCGATTTTGATCTGGCTTCAGCTCGATGAGAGGATTATATATATCTCTGAGAGTAATTTAACAAAGCTTTGTGTTCAACGGATCATAATTCATCAGTAAATAAAGACTGGATGAAATTCAAAATTACAATTCAATATCACGTCATGTGGATATGATAAGAAATGATGTTTAATCACTTATATTTGCATTAGTATCGAGGAAAGTTACCGCAGTCATAAACCGAATTTGCTTATCCTAAGAAATTTTAGTCTTTTAACAGACTTGGAGTTTATTGCCCCCTTTTTTTTTTTTTATTTGTTTTTACATCAATTAGGATCGTCATTCAGGAAGGCATGAAAGTTTAGATTAAAAAATTAGATGCAGTTTTATTAAATCTAAATACATACCGAGATATTGGATAAATTTTTCTAATAGTGCAACTAAGACATACGGGTATACTTATTATGTAATTTTTTTTTCATTGCGATATTATTTTCTTTCTTCGTTCATTTTTTTGTTTTTTTTGTTTGTTTTTTTTACAGTATTTACACACAATCATAACTTAAAATCCGTCTCTAATATGGTTCAATAACATACTATATATTCGTGGAATAACAAAATTGAAATTTCATTATTTACTCGTATTTAGTGGGCCTGGTTATTACCTTCTTATTTTTAACATTTTCTCTTTCTTTTTCATAATCCAACGAAGCACTGCGTTTTTCGATTGCATAATATGCCCATGTTTCGTTATCTTACAAACACAATACTATAACTACATTATATTTCGTCTCATTACTAATATTGATAAATCACTGTCTCTTAACGAATGTCTTAAGTTTATTTATTATATTTATTATCGTTGGATCAAAGAATTTCAAAATTATGTTTATATTATATTATTTTTTGAATATATATACATATAATAATATTGTATTGACCACTTTTAGTAGTTACCCTAAATATTCGCTACACTTTTTTCTCTGTCGTTTTTTTTTCATACTTTAATTTTCGATTATTTTGTTCCAGAAAATTTAAGGTAAAAACGAAATTTTTTTTGTACATTCACTGCGTGTTTATTTGATTTCTGTTTTTTTTTTTGCATCGTTCCCTATTCTTCTCCCATTCAACATTCATTCGCACATCGTCCCTCCATTTCGTATCTTAAGTTTCTCTTTAGTAAAATATCTATGAATTATATAATATAGTATAATGCATAAATCATTTTCACCGTGTGAGTGTCTAGTAGTTATTTGTCATTTTGTGTTATTTTTAAAATATCGTTCGCTATTTAAATTGTCTGCTTATCTAAACGTTTACACAAATTTTTTTTTCTTGTTTTTCTTTCATTTATTAACCCTCAGTTAGTATTTCCAATAGTAGCCGTTTCAGACTATCCAGTCCAGTCAAAAAGCCACAGTCCGGACCTTGGTGTATCGTGCAATTTGAATTCGAACTACCGACGGTACTTCCGTTGTGGCTGAACGAAGTATGGGCAAAATCAATCATCCTAACGTCGACCATAGAGTCCTCGGATTCCTGCTGTTGCTTCTTTTGCTCATTTTTGACTCTCAATCTTTTCGGAATACTGGAACGTTCTACTTCCGATTCGTCGTGTTCCGTATTTTCGTACAATCTCAAATGCGGTCTGTGTCTGTTTCTCTTAATACCACATCCCCCGGTTCCCATCTCAAGATCGGAACTCGTGTCGTCGGAACTGTCCGCCGTATGTTGTCCGCAACAGAATTCATCCCCGCTGCTGCTGCTGTACAACATCCAGTCGTCAAATTGTGAGCTTTGAACATTGCTTACCAAGTTTGATGGCGGATCCATGAACACCGTTTCTTCATTGATGGGATAAAATCCGCTCGCGTTTTTCGCCCCTCTGGCTGCCGCCTCTCCAAAACCTCTGTGCAGAGTAGCTTGGCTCACTTCCTCGTGACCGCCAAGATTATAATCGTTTGAATTGTTGCTAGTGTCCGCGTCGTAGCAGGTATCCGAACCGTGAGCAATATTCTCCATAAAACTTAGGTCATTGGATTCCTCTTCCACTCTGAGGGTCGGCGTATGTCTCAGCGTGGAAAAATCATCTATTTGATAGCCCTCGTAGACCACGAGCAATGAACTAAAATTTATTTAAAGAAAGAAAATTAATCAATGATATTAATATTATAGCGAGAACACGAGATAATGTTTTTCAGCTTACCAAGAATAAAATCTATAGCTGCTCTGCCTCTCAATAGCACGTCTCAACAGTTCTAATCTAGCGATTACTCTCTGAATGGCCAATATTCGAAGGCCAAAACCATTATGAAAGAAACGGTAAAGAGCTGCTTTGAATCCCTCCTCGTTCAATTCTCGACCCCAGTACTTATCTCTTTTCACATAGTGATCAGAGTCGGCTTGATAGACCTGAAACATCGGGGGTATTATTTTAACGTTTGGTAAAGTGAATACAATGAAGACAATTGTTAATTCTCACCTGCATTCCACAAAGACGAACTCCTAAAGATGCAGAAGTACTGGCAGCACACTTGGCGATTTGTTTGCTACGTTTCTCAGCCGAAGCGTCATCCCCATGTTGTCTGGTCCCCATTTTCAAGTCCAATATGCAGGGGTGGTTGTACTGAGACGTAATGTTCTCCAGCATTAAAAAATCTATTTTATTTTATTATTGATATAGTCAAGGGTGAATAACAACTATTGTATAATACTTGCCGAGGCATTGATAACAATAAGAAAGAACGATAAGTATCTAATCTCAAGTGTCCACTGTTTGAATGTGGAATATACTAGAATTTCAATGCCTCCAGATACACATTGAAATAATATTTTGAAAATCGGCAATAGAAAAATAGTTTCTGTCAAAATATATTTGTTATAGAAAGTTTTACGACCTCATAACAGATAGAAATTATTTCATAGAATACAATTGTGTGTAAAGGATACATTGTTTGTTCGTTGTGCTTTCCAAATGAGTTTCAGGCTTCAGGACATCTACCGTACAACTGTTGCGATGAATTTTCATCCTGCGTAAAATAAATAAACGAGTTATTGCAGTGTATTAAAAATTTGTTTCCGTTTGTTTTTAGATTTAGCGTTGACAAGACAATTTCTTTTGCACAATTATGATTATGTACAATAAAACAATGAGACGTTGATTTCGAAAATTAATGAAAGAGCCTAATTTATGGTCGCAAGTTAATACGTCTCGATAATATCGGATCTGAATAATGGTTTAGGCCGTGGTTGCTTCCTACTTGATAATAGATATTCTCAGCGTGAAGAAATCTTCAACTCACAGACCACTTGGTTGGACATAGTCGAAATGACGGACTCTGTATTCGTTACCTTATTTTCCATTTACCAAAATTGCTTGTAATTATATTGGGATAAATAAGCAGTAGGTAAGGGGTAGTAACACACTCGTAGGTTGATATCTGATGATGTGGCGGTGATATAAGACATAAAAAAGCAGCACACGTTACGAGTAATTTTCATATATATAGGTATTATGTACATGCGTAGTATAGGTATGTATATAATATTTATATATAGTATATTGTATACTGAATCACAATATATAATAATTATTCACACATACGATCTAATATATTATTTTAATTATTTACTTAAAACTCGGCGAGTAATCGCTATCAATAAATCGATTATATAGAGCTTGTAATGTTTGGGATTCAATTTTTGTTTTTTTTTCCCTGTTTATTTCATTAATTGAGTAAATGATTTATTTCATTCAATCCATTAGCCTAGATACTGACATGGTAAAATTAAATTAAACTAAAATTTAGTTACAATTGATAATTTTTGGGAAAACTGGGTTCTTTCTCCGTTTATTTCATGTAAGTATTAATGAAGGTAGATTAAAAAAAAAATAAAATTCTATCAATACTCAGAATATCTTTTCGGTATATTCTTATATTAATTATTCACTCAGTCAGACTGTGAAATCTTTCCCAAAGCTCAATAATAAAAGATACAATAACTAAATAACAAACAAAATTACTCAACAGCGCTAATTATAAATTTTTGTAAATTTTTGTAAATATTTTTGTAAATATAAAATAAAACAAAAACGCTGTTATTAAAATCCAGAAATAAGCGCTGTGATGTAAGTTAGCTTGTAATATGTAAATACATTTCTGATTAAGTCTAAACATATCGTATAACTATAAATGAAACAAGAAGATTTTAAAGAATAAATGAAATAAAAAAAGAAGTAAAAACTTATACATAGTTATACATATATTCTAATACAATATACATGTCGTGTGGTAGATATAAGATGATAGAGCGCAAGTTGGACAAACTCATTAGCTTGCTCGCTGTAAATTAAGCGATATTTCCCTATTTTTTTTATTTTTATAAATCAATCAAATTAAGAAAATGTGAATTTACCTCAGAACATCGTCACGTTTGCGTTTAGTCGAACCTTTTCCCTGGCGGGTGTCTGGTTGATCTCTGAAGCTTGGGCTGTAACGTTTGTCTAGTGTAACCTCGCCGCTACTGGAAGCCTGCATTACACCTGAAACATCAGCCGTAAGATTAATAATATGATCTTCGTTGACAATCTTGTAGATTGATTTCTTTTTTCCCTCTCTTTCTCTCTCTCTCTCTCTCTCTCTCTCTTATTTCATTAGCCACAAAAGATGCTAACAGCACGATACATCATACAACATGTATAATACAGTATAAATTCTCGTTCTATATATTATAGAAATACCCACCGCGTTTCCAAAATAAAAAAGTCATATTCACATATAAATATTACAGTCAAAATGTAAAATGCATTTCATCTATGCAAAATTACTAATCACATTCTGTTTGAGCAAAGTTTAGTAGAATTAGGATATATATATATATTTTTTTTTTTTAACGTAAATGTGTTAGGAGACAATGTAGAAAGAATTAATGTAGAACGTAGTGACCCCCAAATAGGTGTCTCAGGAACTAACAATAAATTTTTAACGAAAATTTAAACACTAAAATTTAGTGCAAAAAGGTCTGTTTAACCGAGATATTCTATCTAATTGGATGATGATAATACATGGTAAAAATGTGCCTTGATGTGATGTAAACAATAATTCCACCTAAAAGAAAAATGTACTTTTAAAGATTTGTCGACGAAGGTATTAATACATAAGTAGAAGGAAGTAAATAAAAGAAAATAAACAACAAAAATAAAAATAATGCCAGTTTTTCTTTTCCTCTATTCGTCTATTAAAAACTTTTTTTTTGTTGTTTCGTTGTTTATGACTAGTAATTTAAAACATATTATTACTTTGACTGTAATATACGTTGTATACACAAACATACACCCCTCGTATGTACATGTATACAAAGGATAAGTATTAAATATAAATGGGATTCTTCCTTTATAATGGAGAGATAATAATAATATGTTGAGTTTTTTTTTTTCTTCAAAATACTTTTCTCTCTCCGACACAGAGAAACAACATTCAGAGACAGACTCTGTTTGTTATCACACTTTGGTGGAGATTATATTGTAATTGGTGATCAGCAACAAAATACAAACCCCGAGCATTGGCCAAGGAGAAGCAAATGGAATGTGTTCAGGGCGCTAGTGAGTCTGCGAGCGGGCCAAGCCTCGATTCCCAGACACGAATCCTTGTGACTATTGGCTCTGGGGATACTTAAAAGAAAAGGTTTTTGCTAGACAATCATCAAACATAGCGTATTTGATGCATTCAAGTTTTTTTTTTTGTTTTTTTTTTTAATACTCTCACATTGAATATTGAGTTACCTGAGCTTCATCGACAAAGTATGATTTAAAAAAAAAAAAATTTAGATCAGTAATTTTACTCCAAAGTCAAATGTTGAAAGAAAAATTCTTGTGCAACATTTGAAGTTTATTGTTAGAAGAAGAAGAGAACAATAAGAAGAAAAAAAATATTACGAAATTTTAACTCGTCTTTCAACAACAGTAAACGCGAAACATTATAAAAACAATATTTGAAAATGGTAGAGAAGTGAATGAATATTTATGATTGCCTAGTAACGACCGCATATCTTAATCTGTAACAAACGGCGAACAACATCTTGATTATGTTGCGTAGGTATGAACCTAATGAAATACAATAGAATTGTATTATATGTTCGAAACTAGATTTAGAGGTACGCCATTTTAGTTTGTTTGATGTAGAAAAAAAAAATAAAAATACATAAATACGTTGATAACAAACAATTGATAAATGCGTATAAACCTGCTAAATCCTTAAATCGAATAAATAATACACGAATTCTATAAAAGTTCCTACCTACGTTAAGCAAGGTGTGATATATTCGCAAAAAGTATAATTATTATATAGTACTTACCCAAATAAACATTTCTTACTATCGAGACCGATACAACTATTTCGTTTTTTAGACACACGATGAGATACACGATGCTTAAAAATGGCAGTTGCTAGTGAGTCATTTGACGCAAGTGACCTGTGACACGATTGCGTACACATCATTTATTAAAGTATATTATATGGGTATACGTTCCATTCAATGTTTATGTACATAGGTCAAATTGATCTAATACCTCTAAATTCATCGATAACTCAAATTACTGTATCGTGGCGGTTCAGTATTTTTTATTCTAACGTATCGGAGTTGCGCATACCATGATAATAAAATGTTATACTATAGTCTCAGTAGCATGTGATTAAAAAAAAAATTATAAATACAACTATCTAAAATCTAAAAAAAAACTAAGATTAATATTTTCAACTTTATTATCAATTGCCACTGCGATAACCCCAGCGCGTGTTTCTTGAGGGCTAAACAAGACGGTTTAATACCGGTTGATACCGGTGTTAATAAATAGTCTCGAGTCTGAATGTTATCTATTATCTATGAAACAATAATTAAACGTGACTACTTGAGGAATAATTTTATACTGCACGTCATCGATTGTCAAGATCATTATGTTCCTCAACAATCATCACCTTCTGAGAAAATCATAACGAGGTATTACAACCTGACGACGTCTTGAGATATTTCAAGATCATTAATAAAAGATATTTCCTCTATAGCAATGGGAATACCCATTCCAATAGAATTCCTATTCAATTAACGTCGTTCCTCATGAAACGAAGGAGCCAAGCCGTCTGAATCGAGGTTTAAACTACTGTTGTCGGGGTTCAGTTTCATCGATACATTATCAAGAGTTATACAAATGAGACAAAAGATGTACCTCATTTTCCTCAGTTCTTGGAATCTGGGTTAGAGATCGTATGGCGCGTCGAGCAGCCGTCATTTAATCAGCTTTATCAAGAGAGAAAGAACGTTCATCTACGAGTACCGGTGTCATTTTCTCTGATTAGATGCATTATTGAAAAACCAGTATCATCCGACATTGCTTGAGACGGTTCTTATTTATCACCGTTTAATTAAAACTAGTTTCAAGCTGCGGGTGTTTAAACAAAAATACTGCCAGGTTCCAGTTTTTACTCAAGATTCCAGATCGGCTGGACTCCCTGCTACATCGACTCTCGCAATTAGTCTGGTAACTATGAATTTGATGAAATTGATTTAGCATATTACGTCAGTCACCATGAGACAAGCAAGTCGTATCAATTTGTCCAAACATGTATTTAGATTAAGAATTTAAACGTCTGGTTACACAGAAAATAACTAGGGTATAACAAATCCTTCAAACATTACATACTAAGCCGGAAATCATTATGGGGATAAAAATAAGTGATATTGGTCACGTAAGTACCTACGTATCTCTCTAAAAACTCTCCAAAGAGAATAATTTTTTGTTTATATATATATATATATATATATATATGTATATGTATATATTATATGTAGACACAATAAAAATCAACAAACATGGTTTATAAAACAATAAATTATTTTGTCAAACATTGTCTTATGAAATAAGCAAGGCATAAGAAAATTCAAAGCACCAAACATTTGCTCACCTTTAAATTTGGGCACAAACATTTGTATATCTTGTGGAATGTTTTGGTAGAAGTCGAGTTCTCGATAGTTCAACGGCTTGCAGATTGTATTCTGGTTGAGTAGCAAAAGCCTGGTATGACCGCCGACCTATTCAACAAAAACACAATTGTCAATATTACAAGTACGTTAAAGTTAAATGAAAAGAGATCATGCTTCTTCGCTCTCTACGTCAATCACAATGAAACAGCGGAAGAACAACGAAGAACTAATCTAGTATTCACTAGCCTTTGATATAAAGTTTGCGGATATTTTATACCGAGCCAAAGTTCAAGAGGCGAGAAACTTGGCACATATTGATCTTCACATCTAACAAAAGATTATATCTGCAGGCTGGTCCTAAGAAGGTCAACTCCGTTATTTCATACACACCCCGCACCGAGTTCTGCGTTACTGTTTACAACGTTACAAAAATCGATCACATTTACGTGCGTCTTAATGACGTGCGAGGAATAACAGAAGTTGTTTCTTAGAGTAGTAGAAGTTTCACGTCATTTTTTATTTTTTTAGAATATATGCTGGACGGAATGCATAACATCTCTGCAAGATTGAAGGTTTACATCATTTCAAACTTATTTATATTACGCTACCTACATCATAAGCCTCGATTGTTTTTATTTTTGACTAAGACGTAAATAACGAGCTAAGATCTGGCTACAGTCGAGCATAATCTTGGTCTAGTCTTGGCCGGGGTTCTTTATTTAGATATCCATGATAGAGTAATAGTATGAAGCAAGTATTGAGCGTGGAAAATAAAAATTATTCAATAAGACACGTTCTTGTCACAAATTTCTTGGAATGAAACAAACGTTGCAGCTTTTCGATCAAATACATTGATGAACTCGGCGTGAAATACTATTACGATAATGTATTCAGTGCCATTAACCTTTGCCACGCTATAATATCAAACGATATCTGGAACGGTTGAGTTTTTACTGGATTTCAATCGGAGAAACTATTTTTTTCTTCAACGTTCTCTCGGAGTGATAATAATGTCTTATAGTTGTTCAACTCCATCTCGGCGAGAGAGATAAGAATGCAATTAATTAGCTCTACTCGCCGACCGTATTATATGCTGAACATTTTTTCCCAAGAATACTTCCTCGTAACAATAGACAAAGATAATTATATTCCAAAGAGAAGCAGAATAATATTTATAAGCCGTGATCCACTTTAGCGGCAGTGAACTTCACATGTTCTGTTTGATCAGGAAATACGACTTGCATTATTATCTACGCAACACAGCCAGACAGAACTTGTATTATCTACATTAGCAAGAGAGAAGAGAAGAGTCGATTGTATTTCAGCGGACGCCGCAAAGATACGTATACTTCCTGTCTAACAACGCGGTAACTTAAGTCAATGTAAACTAGTAGAGTAAAAACGTAGAGAAGATACACGTGCGTTACCAAACATCATAGTAGTCTAGTCTAGCCAGTTGTGAATTACTCAAATGCGCAACGTCAGTACGGTAGTAATCTACCATGACGTCGGTCAATTACTACGCACTAAGATCATACGACAAATTTTACGCCTCGCTCTGGGCACGAAACTATAATGACAAAGGAATTTATTCATATCTTCAGATTCCACGAATCGTTTTTCCAAAAATAATTTGCTCTTCTAAACTTCTCTTTATGGCTTTGTAACGGAAGGCTGTTACAGTCTATTTTTAGTAAACGATTTATAAATTTCGAGTAATAGTTAATTCCCGATCTAACGACTTTGGGTAAAATAGTATCGTAATTAAAAATCGATTAAATTTACCCATTTAGTCGTGAAAAACTGGTGAAAAGGGGCAATGTTTATATTTTATCCTTACGAAATACGCTAAAGATCTGAGTATCGATTGTCCTTGATAGAAAAGCCGATTGGCGTTAAATTTAGAGCAAAGAGGATTCACTAGCGGCTGAATTGAAAAATAAGAGAGTATCGAAATTCCTGTGAATGAAAATTGGGACAAGGTAAGTGTGGTGGGAGAAAAGGGGATCTAAAGTGAAAGAAGATAGCTGATGGCAATATCGATACTCGCGATGTGGAATTATAACAAACGGTATGAATGAGTTTTTTTAAATGTATGTAACAACCGAATATATGGACAAACATGTTTTTTCACGTGACGATGTTTGTTTCATATCTGAAAAAGAGCACTCTTAAAACTCTTTCGAGAACAAAAGAGAAAACTACGTAGAGCCTAAAAGTTATTTCCGGAAATATTTCACTAACTGTGTTTACTCTCTTTTCTCTTTTCTCTAACTAACCGAATAATCTAACAATACGACAAAGGGAAGACGAGAGTTTATTTTTCATCCTTTTTTGACGAAACAGGAAAAAAAAAAATTCTCTTCACATATCACGAGACTCTGAATAATTCGGTGCGTAACACAACAGGCGAAAATATTATACCGTGACGTTTGCGACAAACACGGAGAAAACAAATACAAAAATTATAAAGCAAACACGTAACATGCATTTCGACGTGATCAATATGGAACCGACAGGGGGAAAAAAAGTGTAGCTACATGCCTACACACAAAACTCGGATATCTCATCGTCAGTCTACGAGATTCAAGGCTATCGGATCGACCCGTTAACAACGAACAAACGTGAATTCGGTGTAAGATAAATCGTGCGTGAGTCAGCTGGCCGAACGTCAAAACATCGTGAGAATGAAAGACCGAGCGTATTGTGGGTGTAGTTGCGACGACTGGGTTGATAACGATCGCAGCGAGGCTATCAAAAATCGTTGAATAAACGAGAACTCGTTCGACGGTATACATATCAAAACCTGCATGTGCGTTAATATTAAATTCGGAAGGACACGACCTCTCGAAGTGACCAACCGAGCCTGACGCGTCTCAGCCAAACGACGTGAGGTGTGAGGGCATGACCAGACGACGAGAGCGGGGGCGATCACAGATTCTTCTACAATTTTTTTTCGGGGGGATTTACCGTTTAGAATGATATATCACCTGATTATTGAGTGGAAGGAGAGCGACTTCTTCGTCATGATCTTGAAGGAACGAAGTTGAGACTGGGGAAGTGGTGGTGCTATGGCACTGTGGTTCAGTCTCTCCCATGCCCCAAGCACCCGCCAGGTATACCATTCCCGCGTACACTTTCTTGTATAAAAAAAAAAAAACTAAAAAAAAAAACAATTGAATCACGAACTTTTGTGCACAAACTGACGATTTTACGTCGACGGTGTTCGATATTTAAATAAAATGAAAATAACGTCTATGTTATTTAGTATTATTATTATTATTATTATTATTATTATTTTGTATCGTATCTTTAGATTCGATTTGTGTTTGTTAACTCGCGTATTTTGTCATACAACCAGTCAGCGAGTGGCTGGAAGGCTCGCTAATTAATCTATACGTCGTTGGTTTCTCGGGTATTCTACGCGAATATTGTTCAATCATCAAACAATGAGTGTGGGAGATCGAACTTTCGCTCGTTCGGAGACAAGATAACCACCGCGACGAGTACAACAGCGGACTGAATAAATTTTCTTAGTTATCTTCGGATCACGGGGAACACCAAACAAACCGTTCCACAGCATTAGATCCGTAACACAGTTATCGCATCAGCTGTACGCACGTAAAATGCGAGTGGGGGTTCGAGCAGTTGAAAGGAAACTTACACCGACGATAAAATCACACGTCACAACGCCATGTAGAATGGAAACGCCACGCGGTACAACAACGCGCGAGCGGTCTTCGCCCGAAGCTCTGATCGAGCGAAGATGGGGTCGTTCATAATTCTCATTTACTTTGATAATTTTTAACAATTATTATTCATTCGACGAATGACGAGTAGAAAATATGAGACATCGATAATATCCACACGTTATCAGAGATATTGAAATCAGTGATGTTTCAAACGATCTCTTTTGAGCGCCATGTTGTGACGTCATTATTCGATAACCTAACCTAGAAAAATCCGTCATTATAAGTTCCGTTTTGGACCAATGAAAAAACATTTGTTCCCACGTGACTCTTTAGCAACATGAGAAAAAATATTCTCTGTTATTGACGATTATGGAAAAATTGTTGGCCGATAGTAAAAGTTCGCAATGATTATCATAACTATATATTATACTTTATTATCCCTATTGTACACTGATATGGATGGCTGGAACAGTTATTATATTTTACATCTTCCATTTTTAGAATAAAAATTATTCAGGGATGTCGAAGAGTCACGTGCGCGTCAACGTCTTCTGATCGGTGTGACGTCATGTTGGGCAAATATCACGTGACCCCCACCGAATGACACGGGATAATTTTTGTACGCTAGTAAAATAGCCTCGCTTACCAAATTATGACATCACAACATGGCGCGCTAAGGAGACTGTTTCAAATCGATATTAAGATGTTTTATACCTAATATTTAATCGTTGTATATTCCCCGAAAGAAGTCATGGGCGACTGTAAAGAATTTGAGAAAAAATAAATAAATAAAAAAATCAACAATATTCCTTTTCGTTGTGTATTTATTGACCAAATTAAATTAATGACAGTAGAAAAAATTTCTTATTACAGACTTTGCACTAACCGAAATCAGTCTGCAGCATTAGAACATTATTTTGACCTTACAATATTTTCCAATACGTAAAATCAGTCAGTAGTAGGGTCAGCGACCGTGACGTCAGAATTCACAATTTCACCGCCATATTTGAATTTTCACGGATGACGGTAGATGGCGGCATTGGTCTACCGAATAGTGACGTCATAACATGACCATTGTGAACTCTAGAACGACAATATCTTATTCGTCTTCCAGTCACAAGAATACAAAAATCGCAGAAACTCAATAGCGTCGTTGGCTTCTGGTTCGCCGATCGGATCGCGCCGGTTGGGGACGGACATTAGCGTAGAAGTGAAGTTAGATGCGAGTCGTATCGGCTATCTTGTTAACGGAGTTTTTTTCATGCTCGAGAAAGAGAGAGACGAACCCTATTTCTGACTGACACTGAAGTCGTGTGGTTAGAAGACTCACCTAGCCAGATCTGTCAATATAGGATTTCGGAATTTTAATCACAGTTTAACATACCGTTAAGGTTATAATTAGGCAGAGGATTAGAATCCGGTATTTTTACGCAATGGCAGATCCGAAATACGCCGATCTACCCGGAATCGTAAGCAACACGTTCCTCTAGTCACTAAACAGATCGAATTCGACGTTCTAACTGTCACAAATATGCAAATTTCAGTTTCACCAATTTCAATAAATTCTTTCTCTCTCTCTATTACGTTCTCAATGAAAACAAAACTAGCCCAACAAGTTACAAATTTTATTTTCCCTCGATGATTAATTCTAGTAGGGTTTCTAATTTTATTCCGCTTCTAGGCTTACGATCAGCCCGATGTCTACGAAACCAACGATCTCCCGGAGTCGGACCAGTTCCAGAACTATTCCGAGGTGAGTCGAACTCAGGTTCCGTAGTTTTACTACAGCTGTACGATTCAGTCCCTCAAACATCTGGCGACCGAATTTTTTTGCAGGAGGATAACGACTCGATTGAAATACTTCATATAAGCGCCACGGAAGGATTCAATAAATTCAAGGGGAAACACCTGATAAACAAGGGGGTCGATTTTTCAGACCGATTGTCGAGGAAGCCGAGGACTGGATACAACGCGATGTGAGAAGATTCAGCAATTTTTTATCCAATTTTATTTTTCTAGAATATCGATTCAACTGAATAAATTACAGATCCGGAGACTGGGAATTGCCCGCTGAGGGTGAAACGGAAACTCCGATACAAAAATATCAGCGTTTGCAATGCGAGATAAAAGAACTTTACGAAGAAATAAATCAGATCAAGGTAAAACAGTTGTTAGTTACGCTCTTAATTTTTTTTCTTCATCTCATTTACTACGAGATTAACGGTGCAGAAAGGTTTTCTCGCTAGAAACAAACGGGAGTAAAAACCGAGGCAACATCGACTCATCGATGGTTCGAATAAATGATCTTTTTTCAGGAAACTGCAAAGAACAACGAAGACGTGAAATCAGCCGTGGAATTAGTGTCTGAAGTCGAACAGACTGGAAAACAGCTGGAGAGTTTCAAACTGGAACAAAGCCTCGGTTCCGACCTTGTTAATTCATTGTCCGACCCCCACGGAGCTCAGTTAAAGTAGGCTTCGACGAATCCTCAGACTTTCGGTATCGACAATAATCGTTTGTTCACTTCCAGGAAGTTAATATCGCAGGTTGAGCTGTTCAAAGTCAGCGGGTCTGGTAAACCGGAGAATACTGCCTCTGGCGAAAAGCCTGTGAAAGACGCCGACGCCCAGCCCGGGGTACTTCAGTACCAGATGCTGTATCAACCGGAAAGAGCGAGACTGCAGGAGGCGTCGAGAGTAGCGCACCTGGAACAGAGACTCGGACGTTTGGAGAACGTTCTGGGAACTGGAAACGAGAAACTCGGTAGACTTACTCAAGTAAGTCTCGAGTTTGAATACCATAAGTCGATTATTAATCGTAAATTTTTATCCCACAGTCGATCAAGAGTCAGGGATTAGTGGAGGCGGTGCAACAGCTCGGAGCCAAAGCCGCCCTTCTGGACGCTGGCCAGTTAGACGGTATCGAAAGTAGATTGGCGACTCTGGTCCACAGGATGGACAACGTCGCACAACAGAAAGCTGCGGCGCCCATATCTTCAGAGCTGGAGCAGAAGGTAGAGCCGACAATCATCAGCACGAGTGAACACCGAACTAAATCTAATAGCGACTCAACTTTTCTAGATAAACGAAATCCACGAAGTCGTCAAGAAAACTGAATCGGTTTCTCAAATTTTACCTCAGACCGTTAATCGTATGCTCGCTCTGAACGCTGTGCACCAACAGGGTGAGACAATCAAGATAATTCCAAGCTGACATCCGATCGAGGGATAAGAAATTAATTGAATGCTTGGTACTTTTTCAGCTGCCGAATTTGGAAGGTCTCTGGCACTGCTTGAAGAATTACAAGGACAGATATCAACGGGTTTAGACAGTAACAAGTCGCTGCTCAAAGGAGTTCAGGAGAGTTTTGCGTCCAATTTGGAAGTAATTAAGAATAATATTACAGCGATCGACGAACGTGTTAAAAAGCTGAACAAGAAATAATTGCTTGTTCGATTAGCTGGATTTGTGCTTAGATACCGCAGCTTCTCCTATGATTTCCTTCAATCATATAAATATATTTATACACATAATAAACTAACGATTTATTAATCTAGATATTTAACTATGAATTATAAGAGTATTAATTACTGATTTTTTTTAATTGCTGCACAATGTTCTAAATCTTTTTTTGTTTAATAAATTATTCATATTTACATACGCTAATATTTTTTAGTACAAATTTTCATTCAAACCAATCCTATTCAATTTTTTTTTTTAAATTACTAGAATTAATCGACGCTGAATGGGTGTTATCTTGATATAGTGAATTGATAACTGCTACATTGACCCCAATTCTTGACTCATATTCAGCTAAATGGTCTACAATGATCTTAGTTATCCAATGAAGTGAAGATGCTTATTAATAATATTCCATTTTCAAATTTTTCCAATTATCAATAGGAATTGAGTTAGACTGCTTCCAGTACCAGGCGCAGGTCAAAATGTCTACAGTCTGCCAATACGATTGTCGTTTAGTTAACAACAAAATTCTCTAATTAAAGTCGAAAATTTGGGGGTGTAATTAGACGAGAGCCAATCATCTGGCAATTAGTGTCTATTGAATAATCTTTTCAAATAAAATATCCCATTAATCTTTGGTGCAGACAGAAAGGAATGGAGTTCAAGTCTGGAGTCTCGTCACTAACAAACGAACTGACGAATCTAGAGGAAAAAAAACTTCAAGAAGCTGGAAATTAATTACGAGCTTATACATATAGTTGGGATCATTGAATGGTAGGGTATAGAGTTCGTCAAAAGTTGAAATAACGGAGACGAGAAAAGGCTTGTAGTTTTTACACGTTTTTATTGACCCCGGATATAAAAGCATTTAGAATCGCAATTTCTGGAAAAACCACTTGTTCTTGCCGGATTTGTACCTGAAATGGAGAAAGCATGAATGAATAAAAGAAAATTGAAGCAATATTAGCGACAGACTTGATTAGAAAACTCGATGTTCCTCACCTTTCCTCAAACTTGACACGGGTCTGGAATCGCACCTTCTTGCGCTTCATGGGATCTTTAAGGTCCTTGATCTGTGCCTTGTCTAATGCTAGATCAACGGTGTACCTCGTCGGCATCAAGTGGTTGTAGTTCAACATCTGCGAAATGGAAAAATAAAATTGACAAATTGCCAAACTCGAAAGAATTAATAATAACTAGAGGACGAGGCTAAGCTCACCTTGACGAAGGGCTTGATTTTCGAACGCTTGTGTAGCTTTCCCTTGCCCATACGCTTGTGTACTTTGCGAGGGTATCTGTCGATGCCAGCTACCCAGGCATGGCCGTACTGTTTTTCTGATGTGCCGTCGTCAAAGTTACGCATGACGATAGCCTTACGTCCGGCGTACCGGCCACTAAGGACCAGCACCACCTTCCCCACTTTCATAATCTTCACCATTTTGGTTTCCTTGAACAAGAGGAGCGATCAAAAGTTAAACTTTTGCGATAGCAGTAAAATTTTCGTCCCTGGCATCTAACGGTAATCGCGTCTAGACAAAGGGCAGAGAATTTATAACGGATGAAAAAAATGGTAAAAAAAAAAATAGTGTTTCTCTCATGACTTTATCGTAGCTTTATTTGGGGTTCGACGATGCCGAGTATGAAGCATGCTGACAGTCGATAGCCTGTATACATAAGATAACTCGGACATAACCTATAAAGGTTGGAAATAAATGAAATTCGCGAATTGATAATGGGGCGAATTAATATTGCGAGGATGGGAAATTTTCCGGAGCTACTTATAGCGATGAACTTGGGCGGAATAAGTTCGATAAGTGAGATGATTTTAATAAACAAACGTGTATGTGGCATAGGACAAGAGGTGCCGCAGAGATTCACAGTTTTCCAAGTAACCCACTGTCACGAATTTATAAATTTTGGTTATAACAAATTCTCAGTAATATTACGATTCACGTGATTGCAATAGTTCGTCGTTATTGCTTCAGAAAACCCCGATGTTTACCGATTATTTTACTCATTGTCAAAGAACACAACTTACGGAGCCTCCGCAAACCGGAAAAAAGAACCTCACGCAGATATCTACTACGCTCGGACTCTGTATTCGAACACGGTTCGATCTCTCGTACTTCCGGTCGCTACATTTCACCGCGAGTTTTGTATCATTCGACTCGATTCGAAGAACGTTAAATTACGAACAATAAAAAATACTATACAAACCGCTAATTTTCAATAGCTTTTCCCATGCGTTTATTCTTCGTTACTTTCTTTGACTGCTCAGTTTATCAGAATCTCTATACTCGTCAAGGCTCACCCACATTCGAGGTTAACTTCGTAGGCCTCAGCTCTGATTGGTCGGCTCTAATATATGCAGAAGCGACGCCCAATCGCAGCTCTTCGTTTTATTAACGTGTGTTCCGAAATCAAACCGCGGCTACTGTTGCATCGTTTCGTCTTCGTTTATCGGTAGGCAATGGAAAGAGACACGATACCGCAACCGTGAGCCTGAATACTCCAATTTCGGAATACACACAATGTATTACTTTGACTCGGAAAAATCGTCTGCTAGAAAAAACTTTGTTTAGCACGCTTTTTACCTGCTCACCTGTCCTAGGAACAAGGAAAAAATCGTTTTTCAACGGAAACAAAGACGAAACGCCGTCGCTTCCCGCCTTTTTTCTCCAGATTTCCGTGGCAGTAGGAAGTCCACGGAACACACGACGGGGATAGAAAACGAACAATAATAATGTCGAAAATTCTTGCATTGTGGTAACTAAACATGAGTGGAAATCTGCTAGAGTTGTCAGATATTCGAGAACCGAATGATTCCGAAGGTAATGGAACATGAGTAGACATTTTTCTTTATTAAATATTATAACTGAGTACATTTTTAATACCAATAATACAGTAATGATCATTTTTCATTATACTTACACTAGAATCTCGATATTCCGAATTAGGCCTGACTCCAATTGATTCGTGTACTCGAGGTTTTGCTGTGTTGCCACGATTGTTCAAACTACATCAAAATATTAATCATCTCTCACACAGACTACGGAACATACAAGAAATACATCGGTATATGGGAGCAGCCAAATGCTCTGGACATTCTGCTGGACGTAGTCGGCTCAGAGGAGTACATTTACAAGTTGACGAGTACGAGTTTCAAGAAGAAACAGGTCTGGGAGGAAATAGCGGCTAGGATAGAAGCCCGGGGAATATTACTGGGGGACAACCCATGCAGAGTGGCGTACCAAAAGTGGTTGAATCTGAAGAAGAACTTCATCAGCATAATACACAAAAAAGGACCAACCAAGATGCCCAGTTGGTTTGGAAAGCTGAACGAAGTCTTCGATAAGTCTGAGGGAAAGCTGCTGGGTAATTCCAGTTTGCAGGGAGAGGAGGACTCCGAGGAGCCCAGGGAACCTGCGTTGAAGAAAGTCAAGCAGGAGTTGAT
Organism: Euura lappo; assembly: GCA_018257835.1. Taxonomy (NCBI): domain Eukaryota; kingdom Metazoa; phylum Arthropoda; class Insecta; order Hymenoptera; family Tenthredinidae; genus Euura; species Euura lappo. The sequence continues at coordinate 40,640 of JAEUYN010001997.1, forward strand.
ACCTCCGGAAGAAAACTCCGAGATCCACGTCCAGATCGATCCGGGACAATACGTTGTAGAAGAAGTTGGACAAGTCAGTTACGGAGATGTGATCGCCATCATGCAACAACTCGAGGTCGAAAGACGAGACAGAGAGGAGGCCAGAGAAAAGAGGGAAAAGGAGAGATTCGACAAACTGGCTGATCTCATCAGGCAACAAAATACTCTCACTGAGAAACTGATCAATGTTTTGAGCAAACAGTCTCCGCAGACTGAACCTCGTAGTGTTCTACCCTTGGATCCTTCTGTCTGTATCATTACCACAGAGAATATGCGACGCTAATTTAGAATCGTTCAGATTAAGTTTAGATTAAGATTTCCATTTCATTTCCATACATTTTTGGAACCTGTAAATCTGTCCCTGAGGACAAAACTGTTAGGATTATACGTGGAATAAAATTATAGACTTTTTATTATTCACGTCTTCAAGCGCATTCTTTGCCCACAGATGAGAATAATTTTTATATATAGGAAGCAGAGCGATTTTCTGAATTGATACCACTACAGATTTCGGCAGAACGTTCCCAGAAATTTGAAACTAGACTCATCAAGCAATCTCCACATAGTCTCTGTGCCAGTAATTGGTGAATTTTTCTCCACGTTTATGTCGACTGACGACGAGGCCACGGGAGCATAAATTACGTGTAATTGGATAAATTTGACCGTTTCAAGAAAAAAGAAATTAGTCAGGACTGACATATTTTCGTAAAGTAATGGAAATTCGAGGACAGTGAAAATTGACAAAAACCTAGTCTCTGGAGGAATTGGTGGCCGCCAGTTTCAATTATAGAACTCAATTCCACTCCGAGAAGTTTTGACCTTCAAAATTCAATTAAACCAATTTCATTCGATTCCCGAATGAAGGTCGCCCCTGGTCAGAATTCATTGATCAAATCTTGTTAGAATCTGCAAACCCTCGGTCCAAAAATAAGTCCCGAGTGTTTTCGTCGCTATTTCCATTCCCTAAATGCGAAAACACCCCCTGAATCAGATCGTGGGAGTGAAAACAAACCAGCGTGTACACACCACACACCAGTATTGTATACGTGTAACAATTTACGTAGTCTATAAAAAGGTCGCTGACTGCGTACAAGTAGGCGAGAGAACACGACCAGGGGGTGAACCGGGGCTTGGGCAGGTTGTGTATGAGACCTTGAGCAGTTGGAGAAGCTGCCCGAGGCAAGGAGATGAAGAAAGATGGAAGAAACAGACGAGAGGGTAGCCTGGCCGTATTCGAGCCCCCTGCAACAAGTGTTCCTAATCAATATCACGCCTCGCTGTAACGTCAATCTACTAGCTCGCGATAGCGGGTGGTGGCTGCATCGGACTTTGGTCGATTTTTAAAGGTGAAACTGGCCTCACGCATGCCCATGAATAATACATGATGCTAAGGAAAGTCTGAGCACGTCCTTCTGCCCTATTGTTTTCGTTCATTACTTCCACCCAAGTTTGAGTGAAAAGGCGGAACTCGTTCGGCAACAGCTCTTGTCGAGCGCCAGGAAAACCGCATTGATACGACCGCTGTAACAGGAATGGCTTATCAGCGGCGGGTCCCGCGGTTCGCGCTTAATTATGGTTACCATGTTGGCTCGAGCCGCGCAAGCGTCGAGCTGGAAGTAAAAAGTTATACAGCGATGTCAGGCAGTATGGAGAGAAAAACTCTTCTCGCCCGCGGATAATCCTGCGGTACGACGATACTGCGGGATGAGTGACTCGAGTTGATTCGAAAATACCTCGACTTCCATCTCTGTCTCATGTTCGCATGTGCGATCGACTCATCTCTCCATACAGCCTCCCTCGCGGTCTCAGCCCCATTCGCAACCGCAAATTGGAGAACGTGGATCGTAATAACGTCCACGGTACGACTGCATTGACTGCAGACGTATAACGTAGGCGAGGTAACGCGCAAGGCGCGCGTGTCTCGTCTGATCGATTTGAAATTCGACGCAAAAGGTTCTTCTTGAGGTTGCGCGAGGCAACGACCCATTCAGAAATGGTCCGAGCACCACCTACCAACGACTAGTCCAGTGACGCGCGGGACCATGCAACAATGAGATACTGAGGACCTTGTCACGCCCAGGTAAGTCGTTTTCCAAATACATTCGCGACCGTTCCACGAGACCCTGGTTTCATTTCGCCCTCGCGTCAACATCGCGTGGATTAAGACTATCGACTGAATTTTCCGGGCGACGCTACATCGCGCAGAGTCAATTTCGCGCGGATAAACACCGTAAAAGCAATTATTTGTGAAAGCGAGGCATGTGTGGGCAACCTGATGCTTCTGCATAGGAGTTCGCCGCAGGTAGGGGCGCCATTGCTGTTCACCATCCCGTGGAACCACACGGGTGTGATAACAACCACGCGGGCAGGTGAAACGATTTCATCGATTTAAGAGAGGTGAATTCAATCGTTATTTCACATTGTGCTGAGTTCGGGTACACGAAAATTGAACAGAATCATTATCACATGACTAGAAACAATTCTGTAATCCTCTTTTCAACGCATCCCCTAAGAGTGCCTACCTGTTCGCCTATACACCTGACTATAGGTGTGGACCCGGCGACGACTAGTGGTTGCATCATTAGTTCGTGTTCGGAATTTTGCATGGGGAACGTAAACTGAAATATAGATCGATCCTCAGACATAGTTTTACGGCGAATGCGTGATTGACAGATTAATTATCGACGCATACTCGTTCGGTTATCGCGTCTATTATCTCCGACCACGTACCTACACCCGTGTGCCCCACAGGTTCGTCGATAACCCCCAGGCGTGTAGCAGAAACTGGAGTAATGGTATTGTAGAGATAATGAGCGGATATTCACGACGATGTTGGAACAGCGATAATGAAAATTAACGACTTGAAGTTAGGATCGGATCAGTTTATTTTCCGAAACCGTAACGAAGAAATTCATCGTGTATCCTAGAACGCGATATTGCTTTTGTTCGAGATTCAATCAGCCCGTTGTCGTAATCCCTTCATCCACGTTAGACGCACGGCTTGAGTTCCATTATATGTATGGAGATCGAAGAGTAGACGTCGAGAGTCCTGCGGGGTCTCAGGATCGAGATAATATTGACCCTTGAACTCTTCCGGGTCCACAATATGAAAAAAAGTCTATAGTTTTCCTATACCGGTTTTTCACCTCTGCTGGTTGAACTACATTTTTACGCATTACGCTATGCAGATTAGGCTGTCAGGAGATAAGGCAAAAACTCGGTACCGATATTTTCCGATAAAAAGATACGGTAAAGATAAAATTTCCTGAATGCAAGTCAACGTCGTGCTGGAAATTAAATTACGTGGGTACTTTGACCTTTACCGGTCGTGAAGTTACGTAGGAGATTCTATTACATCGCAAGCACAACCATTCGATCGATGGACGAAGCATTCGACGAGAATTCGAAATGATATTTGATAATAGAGAGAAATATGTTTGGAATTTTTTCCGCAGGAACATCTATGGGCCGTAAAAAGTGGTGGCTCGGAGGCTTGGAGCTGCTGCTGCTGCTCTGTGTCCTGTTCCACGGTATCGTGAGCGACGGTGACGTTGGTAAGAATAATCGAATATCAATTCGGTCTGTTGTATCATCTCACGCGTCTGTTTCCGGTGTGACGAAGTATCCATAATTATAGAGTATTGACCCTCCCTCTTTTCGTTACGTGATCCATTCCCCGGAATACATTCAATGAATTAACGATTATTTGGACGAAGGATAATCCACCGCCAGACGATTCGTACTACTAGCTCAGCGTGGTATGCGTTATGAATGTTTTTATTTTTCTGGCTTTAAAATTGTTCTCTCAATTTAGAGGATTTTTTCAACCGACGAATACTTTGAATTTCGACCTTTCTTCTAGAAAAGTTGACAAAAACTCTGTTGATGTCAATCAACCACTCCCACCTTAAAAAAAACACGTAGGGAGATTGGCTTCGAAGTTTTTTCGATTATTCAATGATTTTTTTGCGGAGTTAAAACTTTGTCAACGACTTCTAGCATTCCTTGAATGTGAATCTGTAATTGGTCAATGATGTTAGAAGGATTAACGAATGGAAAAGAATGGAGAATTCAGCCGGTTGATTTTGAAAATTATTACTCTTTATGAAATCAGTTGATTCGCGATTCATCCATTATTTCCTAAAGTATGTATTATCGACTCAGAAGGAACTGTTGTGCACGAAATGGAAAAAAATCATCAAACAACCACAAAATGAGTAGAAAAACGCTCTTCTACATTAGCAGAATTTTGATAGATCCGTTGAGAATTCACAAAAGGATCTAAATTTTGAATTTAGAAAAATAATAAAATACATCACTCACAATTAGTGTAAATCAGAAAAATCCCCCAAAATTGAGTGTCTTATAATTCATAGAATGAAATTAAAAAAAAAAATTATGCCACGTGTCAAACTGACAACGAAGATTAGATAAGAACAACAAGTGAAATGGGTTTGTTAAAGTGATCGGGAACCTTAAACCGCAGACTCACGTCGCGTCGGCAGGATTCTCAATTCTCATCCCAAATTACATTATAGTTAGTAGCTTGAGATATAAATGGATTGAAAAAAAAGGGAAGAGAAAAAAAACACGATTGATCAACTTCGCTGTTCAGTGAGAACGAATATAACGAGAAATGGGTACTCGAGAAGTGATTCTCTTTCGAATAAATCTTCTAACAAGAAAAAGAAACTTTCTATGTACATAGTAGAAAAATATATAAGAAACGGAAGAAAAAATTGATGTAGAACTCTCGGAGCGAGGAGATGAAAAAAACAGACGGAGAAGATAAATAAAAATCTTTGAATACCCAGATATTGGATACTTATCTATATCTACGTGACCTCTGCAGCGACGATAGTTTGAAAGAAACTTTTTTTGTTTCCCATTCATTTTATTTTTACTTTGCAAACAGGAGATATTTGCTCTATAATATGTTCGATTGCTCATGAAGAAAAGGAAAATCATATCATTTGGTGCGTGTACCTGATCGCAGGCAACCGTACTTACACCCTATGTCTTGGACATGGGGTGTAGGTACGTAGATTAATGTCCAAGACGTAGGGTGTGAGTACGGTTGCCTGCGATCAGGCGCACAGACCTACCCGCGTAAGGAGAAACACGCGGTATACAATAGGGATCGCGTAGGTAAAGATAGGACGTATTAGCAACTGGTAGCATATAATTTTGACCTTCGACTTGTTGTGGCCGCAGTGTAACAGTCTTCCGTTAGCTTTTAGGGTTCTTTTTATACAGTCATGAGTTCCAAGTAGTATGCAAGTATTATTATTTTTCTTGAGACGGTTCTTTTGGTTTTGCCCATTTTTTTCCTTCTATGTCGTCAAGGAGTTGAATTTTTCCTCGTCGGTTCATTCAAAGTGTGAATATTTCGCCCATGTTATTTTTATAATAAATATATACTATACTGTGATCGAGTTCCGTTGGTTGTATACTAATCAGTATATACCTAAAGAAGGAGAGAGTAGGCAATGAGAACGAGAAAAATAGTCCGACTATATTTTTTGCAACATTTTATTAATTTTATGAACAAATGATCTTAAAAGTAATAAATCGCATTAGGATATCACGATATCGCTAAAAAGCGCTAAAATATTCAAATCGTAATAATTGTGACACAATATTCACTGTGCGTACAGATTCGCACGATAATTGTGCAAAATCTACACAGCAACGAAGTCTACATAATTGAATTCTAAACCCTCGGACCCGCCCATTCTGAGCCCCCTTACCTATTATAATAGCCTGCATTCATCCGCATGCGAATGGGGTGCATAAAACGAGATAAGAAAATTAAAAAATAAACCAAGGAAAAAAAGTGATTATAAAATTTCGACAAATAAAAAATTGTAGCGTTGAGTGCATGAAATGATATCGCAGGTGAATCAGCTCGCATCCAGAGTCTTGTTTTACATGGAAATATTGTGAAAAGGATCAAAGTATTTCTGCTGAGAATTTAGTGACAAAATTATAAGTCTTGGTGAAATGAAATTTAGAAAAGGACTCAAAGTCAACCCGAGCCGAATTACGCCCACGACTGGGTTGTTTGCTCATCGCCCATTATCGAGCTGCCTCTAGCCCTCAACTCGTGCTCCTACTCCTGCTACTGTTTCTGTTATCTCACGACGTCCCTACGCATCTCTGCCACCAACGGGCTCGGTTATACCTGACGGCTGACCCTGGTTATGTACCCGGCCAATTTTTTTATTTTTCAGAATCTTGAAAACTTGATATTAATAATAAGTGGCTGTAACTCTGTACATCAGCGTGATCCGCAGCTAGTAGATTATGTAGGGGTCGTTCAGAATTTAGGTTGTATAGAGTCCATGTTACGCGAAAAACGTGACCCTGCAACGTCTGGATTTGATTGATCACCTGCCTTGACGCGCGCAAATTATATTTCTTGAATGGCAAATTTTGCTTTATAGTCGAGACTTTTTTACTACACGAAAGGTAAATGGGATACGACAGAGATTATGAGGAATTATATAGACTTGAACATTAGATATAACAAAGTTAAATTACCAAGGACTTTAGGAACTAATTTAAATTAATATCGTCAAGAGCAAATAACTGATCATTAGCATCGGATGATAATACTAATTCACATTGCATCACCCAACATATACCCAACATCGCCCCGTCAGCTAATCAACGAAAACCTCTCCCATTCACGACACTTGAAATGAGAAAGGCTATATATTGAGAATTTTAGGTAGATTAGATTGGATTTTTCAACAGCATTTACATATAATTTCTGTATCAGCTGAAACTATAGGAAAAGTCCCAATCTGCTGGAACACGTATATAAACTGTGAATGAAATCTGCATATATGTACCGAATCGCATGTTAACTGCAGAGTTCCGAGTTTTCAGAGTAGATATATAACAGAAAACGAGTAACAAGTTGCAGCAACTGCAGCAACGCGTGACACCAGCCGGACTTTACACTGGATATTATTGACCATAAAAACGGGTTTAATTGATGCTGCAATTGCGTGCAATATGCACTTAGGATTTAAAAAAAATTTAGCTTTCATACTGCAGATATAAATTCGTGGATAAAGTTCTCGCGAGATTAGTTGCAATTGCGTATATAATATTTGAATATTTTCCGAATCATTTTTTATCATCTCAAAATCAACAAAGGTTATCTATTTTAATGAAATACTGTAATAATCCGAAATAACTTCAATAAATTGATGGAATAGAGTAACAGAGGAAAAAAAAGTTCATTCTGCTGCAGTCCTATAACAACTGAAAATAAATATGTTTCAGCCGATGCATCAATACGTGGTATAACAACTCTAAATTGGTTCAATATTGTAAAATTCATCTCAAACTTAGCGTGAAATAATATATTTCGACTTATTACACTAGTACTGCTCCACAGTTTAAACTCTTTTCTTTAATTTTTACGGTATTGGATTAGAAGAATCGTCAAAATCCCGCTTAACATCCGAAAAGAAATTACGTAATTTGATTGCAACAGCCAGATATAACAGTATACATATTATTACTTTTTTTTTTAACTAGTACGTTTCACAGGAACATTCAGTTTATTTTAGGATTTTTTTCAATGAAAATTATGCGGCCACGTTGACTGAAAACTAATTTCACTTCAAACGCGATTTTTGCAGATTGAGCAAATAAAAACCAACTATAAACCATTAGGCGCAACATGTTTTTCATCGATTCTAATCAACAAATTTTCGGATGAGAAGATAAGATACTGTGTGACGTCACGCGCGACCGCGAAATTCAAATGCTGTGTTGGAAAACTTGATTTACATGAAAAACAAGTATAAACAATTAGGCGCAACATGTTTTTCACCGATCCTAATCAACAAATTATCGGATGAGGGAATACAAAAATTCATGAAACTTCCCTATTCCAGTATATAGATATGTCCGAATGTATATAGTGTATAGAGCTGTATTTTGAATTAAATGCATTAATGAGGAAAGTTGAGAGGTACGCTTACAGTTCACAGCTGCGCTTTATATAAACCGATATCGCCTCTAATTATACGCACACCTACTGCAGGAAACTAATGACGACTGTTTAATTGAGCCCTGTGAACTTTAAAATAATAATTAACATCAGATCGAGTTATCCAGGAGCGGTTCGAACTTCTCTTTCGAGAGAAACGCTACAGTAATTAATTTCGAACGCTGATTAAAGATCCGAGCTGTTGAAGCTGTTAAATTAACAGCACGAGTTTCTACGTTCGTAGTTTTTTTTCCCCAAGTAATTAATCCGTTAACGTTGTTTAATTTCCAGGCTGCTTATTCAGTGAGAACCTCTGCCAACCGGATATTGAATATTGCTATAATGGTAAACGCCCAAGTACTTCTAATTTCAATTAATATCGTCAGGAGCAAATAACTGATCATTAGCATCGGATGATAATACTAATTCACATTGCATCACCCAACAGATTTGGCATTTGGACGTTGTTTGCAAATATATGGCCACGTAGAGGACGATGATTTGTACAAGTGAGTTGAAATATAGAATTCGCATGTATTACCAAATTATAAAACTGCTACGCTCACATTTTCTCAATTTTTATGATCAGTCTTAAAGTCTTAAGCAAAGGATCACAAAGTCATTCAATCTCACGTATGCATGTTGTGAATGACTTCGTGCGGCACTTTTATTCAACACTTACCCTTCATCGTTGAATTCTTTTCAATCACTAACGGTCACATTTTTTCCTACTCAGATATGACCTCACGCCAGGGCAACTGCAACTTCTACGAGTGCAGTTGGAAGAATTGGCCATCGATGGATACAAGTGGTCACATCCGTTTACTCAATGTATCATTCAGAGAGCCTTGTACACACTTCGGTTCAGGTATAAGATCGGTGTTATAACAAGAAAAATGCTAGAAATAGATAAATGATTTACGATAACAATTATAATTGTAATTGCAGAACGGCTAACTTCAACGAAATTTGCCATCGGCTAAGAAACAAAGGTGGGGATCAGTTCGGAGAAGATGATGGAAATGATGGAGGAAACGACGTGGTAATTAAATTTACAATTTCATACCGCTAGGACCGTGGCGATGTACGTGGTCTTTAACTTTGTGAATTCTTTCTCATGTTATCAGCATTCTCAGAAAATAGCAATAGTGAAGTTTACCCCTAGCAACGAAGACCCGCACGGAGATTTTGCAGACGAGTTATATTACCCGCCGGGAGTGGAGAAGGAAGTGCCAAGTTTTTTCACCGAAGATATATTCTATCCGAACATCCCTGTAATCACAAAGAGTAAAAAGTCCAGTCTGCCGAGATCCGTGTCGAGAAACAATGCCTGGGCAGATTTAGTATCGTCGAACGATATCTCTGCGCAAAACACCTTCGACGCCGGGAGAGCATTGAATAAAAAATCATTGCTTCCGAACTCCATCGACGATGGGGAAGTCTTCGGGTTCGAACATCGGCCGGCTCGAAATTTTAGGCAGAATAATTACCAGAGAAATTATATGGAAGAAGCGGACCGAAACTCGGTTCAAGGCGGAGGTCCGCACATTCGGAGAGACGCCAAGGCTTTGAGCACCATTTCTGACGACGCGTTAGAATTTCTGACCGATCAGCTGCTCGACAATGTCGCAAACTTTGAAGAACAACGACCCGAGGATAGCGATTTCGATGAAAACTATGAGAGAGAATTTTCAAGAAAGTATAAGTACCCCAACGAATTATGGACCAATCAGGATATCCCCAATCCCGGCCTACGCCTCTTTGCTCCAGATGAGGAAGAAGTTCCTAACATCGACACACGGGACTTGGAAGAAATTTTCGAGTCTCAGCTGGCCAGTGAAGCTCAGAATGAGCCAATATCTCGACAAAATGGAATGTACACGGAAGGTGGATTGGTCAAGCCATTGAAACACAGCAATCTCAAGCCGGGTATGACGCAGCTAAAAATGTTTAGATGCTTCAAAGAAAACTTTTAGATGAAATAATCATGTTTTTCATTCTCACAGAAACTTCCAAAGTTAATCTGTTCAACGACGACGACGAGGACGACGACTTTAACGATCAGTACGACGCCTTGAGGCGAGGACTCGCAGGCTTCAAACGTCCGGAAAGATTGGACGTCAAAAAACCAGGACCACCGTTCGCCACCAACAACTATGCCTTCAAGGGTCAATCCGATCAGAATATGGGTAAGGTACAGTGAATCTGTATCATCTAATTCATTCTTACTTATGGTGGATTTGTTTACAGTCAGCTCCGATCACAGTGCGAAGGAGAGGCGTGAGGCAAGTATCTAGCGATTATTCATTCTACAATTATATTGAAGTTGATGTGATTCGATTTGGAGAAAAGATTGTCAATTTGAGAATTCATTTCAGGACGAACCGCTGCGTCTACCCCTGGTGAAGAAGGAGCTGCACAATAGCGGCAACAAGATTGTTAGTGCTGATAATTCGTATAAGAACGTGGACATGGACCACGTGTACATAGAATTCAAAGGAGAAATTCACACGTGGGATGAAGGTGATCGTATTATCAAGGAGGTACGTTTGTTGTCTCAATCGAGCTTTGAAACGATGCAAAAACTGTTCGAATTGATCCCCCCGTCATCGATCGTAGGTGGGAAAACTATTGGGACTGGACCCGACCGCGTTGACTGATAAGCGCGTTGATAGAGCCGAAGTAACGTTCAAAGTTAAGCCGGAAAACAACTTGGGATACAACGCGACTGACGTAGCGAGCAGAATCGGTGAGCATTAGAGTATCGACGATTCTTGGACACTGCGAACCTTGATAACAATTTCATTTTCTTCAAGATGGAATACGCAAACAACTGGAGGAGAGTCGCAGCGTTGAAGTTCTGAGGGCTGGAATAGGCGACAAGGTGATGATACGATCTTAACGATTTTAGATACACTGAGATTCCTCAGCGACGTGAAAAAAATGTAATTTCCCCACAGCTAAGACTACCCGCTATTTTTGACTGTAACTCCGTACGAGAACTCAGCACTAGTTCATTCAACGCCTTGCTAGCGGCTGGTTTGGCCGCCGCAGGCGCTGCTGCGGCTGTGACATTGTTCATCGCTAGACGCCACGCTAAATCCCGTTCAAAACTCGCCGGTCTGAGCACCCCGGATCCAGAAGCTTCGAAAGACTACCAGGACCTCTGCAGAGCGAGAATGCAGGCCAAACAGCCGACGGAAAAACCAGATTCACCAAGAATCGTTAATCTATCGAGAGAAAGCGAGTCGAACAATTCCCCATCCAGCCGATCCAGCACTTCTTCATGGAGCGAGGAGCCGGCGCTTTCTAACATGGATATATCCACCGGTCACATGGTTTTGGTGGGTTTAAATTGTCCCGTTGATTGTGTCGTCTCCGTCTTTTGGTCTAACTGATGGACCTTTCACAGTCGTACATGGAAGATCATTTGAAGAACAAGGACAGACTGGACCAGGAATGGACGGCGCTGTGTGCCTACGAGGCGGAGCCGTCTTCGACGTCTGTTGCGGAGGATGAAGACAACACGAAAAGAAACCGTCCTGGAGCTACGCTGCCCTACGACCATTCAAGAGTGGTTTTGAACGATCTGGCAAACATCAACAACTCCGACTACATAAACGCATCAACGATCGTTAGTAGTTTCGTTCGCATTTAATATTGGAGCGTAGCGTTGTAGCTGTATGTCTGCACTGATGATTTTAGTATTAGCTTATAGAGGTACGCCTATGATAATTCCGACCTAAAATTCGTGAAGATAAATTTTCTTAGCCCCGGTTGTTATCGTTTTGGTTTTGGTTTCTGTTTGTTTTTTTTTGTACTGACCAAATATCTACGACATTGATTTTCCTGGATGCCGCATTGCCATTTCAGAAACCGGTAAGTTGTTAAAGTCGCATGTCAGGCTCGATGCATCGAAGAGAATTTGATCGTAATATTTTCATAATAAAAGAGCAGAGCGGTGTGACAGCTTTCATTGGGTAATAAATCAAGCCGCTGATCCGAATTTTAACGGTAAAATATTTTCTAAGTTGGATGCATGTGCGCTTGCGTCTTCTCTATGTTATCGTTTTCGATATCGATGGTAAGTACCACGAAATTATTCATTCAACATGCCCACAAAACCATCTCAACAATGTTATCTGAAATACATTCCCAATTCTGAGTACAGACTGGATTTGGAGGATGTTGAAGTCCCGAATACTACAACGAGACTGAATTGAACACAGAAATGAGCTTTTCCAGTCTTGCAAAGAAACTCAATAATTAATTTGCTTTTAATGAACGGCATTTCGTATGCGGCTAAGCTAGCTTTTCCGCAAGTAAAAAAGTTGCTTGAGTGTTATTGCTTCAAATGCAATAGAATAATTCCTCGTCTCCTCCGACAGAAGGAAAAAAACAGCGACAAATAAATTCTGTTGAAATTTCAGACCGATCACGACCCTCGCAATCCAGCCTACATCGCGACGCAAGGTGCTCTTCCTCAGACAGCTGCGGATTTCTGGCAGCTGGTCTGGGAGCAGGGGAGTGTCGTGATAGTGATGTTGACCCGTCTGACCGAGGAAGGTCATGCCATGTGTCACCGCTACTGGCCCGAGGAAGGCTCGGAGTTATACCATATCTACGAAGTGCATTTAGTCTCTGAGCATATCTGGTGCGACGATTATCTGGTCCGTTCGTTTTACCTGAAGAATTTGAGGACCGGGGAAACCCGGACAGTGACGCAGTTCCACTTCTTATCTTGGCCAGAAAACGGCGTACCACATTCTACGAAAGCTCTACTCGAATTCCGAAGGTCCGTAGCGGAGCAAACGCGGAAAGGAGTTTGTCTAGAATGTGAAATAATCCGAATTGCATTTGCAGAAAAGTCAACAAATCGTACAGAGGAAGATCTTGCCCCATCGTTGTGCACTGCAGGTGAGAAGGCGACAAAAAATCCATCAGTGACGACCAACATCTCGGTGTCGAAGATCAAATCCTCACAAGCATGGGTCATTCATGGATTGTGGTGGTACGAGGCTGCATATACATTTTGAAACTTCTGCGATGGACATTGAGATGTTAGGAATCTTTTCTGCGGATGCGGGTACTGCGAAAGTTTCCTAGCATCTTAATTTGCATCGCAGGAGGTTCAAAGTGTATATCCAGCCTCATACTACCATAATTTATGAAATGAGGCAGGCTTTTTAGGATCTGACCTTCCATTGTATAACTTTACTCTCCGGGAATCTTTTTTACGTTTTTTGTGTACTTTTATAGCGACGGAGCTGGACGTACAGGAACATATTGTTTGATCGACATGGTTTTGAATCGTATGGCAAAAGGTGCCAAGGAAATCGACATAGCTGCAACCCTGGAACACATTCGCGATCAACGACCCGGAATGGTGGCGACGAAGCAACAGTTTGAATTCGTGCTGATGGCGGTCGCAGAAGAGGTACACGCGATTCTTAAAGCTCTACCGATACCGCCAGCCGAAAAATCGCCAGCTCCTACCACGACGAATACCTCTCCTCCGGCAGTGAAACCTGATCAGTAAAAAAAAAAGTATGAAAAAAAAACGAGTACGTAATAAATAAAAAAGAAAAAAAAAACTAGAGAAATAATTAGTTACAGAGATTGATTTATTATTTGGATATTATATTATGAAAAATGAACAAACGCACTGATCTCTTTTCAGAGTATTTATATTTCTCCTCTAGTCATGTAATCGTATCAAACGTAATATTTTTGATGGTATATCAAGTGGTCCAGAATATTTTTTTATCTCGTTTGGAAATTGAGAAACCGAATGCTCTCGTTTCTCTTTTAAATGGAATATAAGTTTTCAACAGCCTTACATATCTGAGTTCAGTCTTACACGCTTTCTAAATTTATCAAAAACGATGATTTAGAAATTGGAAATATGAAAAATTATGCAAAGTTGGAGACAAAATTAAGAAGAACAAAACAATATGCTATTAACTTTCTCAGGCCTACCCGCAACGTATCAAAGCTATCCATTCCATTGGCAAAGCTGAATTAGCAGGAAAATGATGTATTAATTTTTCCAACGATAGACATGATTTTTTTCCATTACTTTTTTCTTCTTGACTTCGAAAGAAGTTAGCATCAGTATTGCAAAAAATTTTATTACGCAAAACTACACGATGCGTAGGTCACATTAGGTAAACGAATTGGTCTCATAGCAAAAATTCAAGAAAAAAAAAATAACGAAAAATAAATGTATATCTAGAAAAATGCTTTCAATGATTGTTTGGCGTTAATAAAAATAAACCTTAAATGAAGAAGAAAATGAAAAAAAAAAAATATGATAATAAAGTCAATGTAGCAGTAAAATACGGGGATAGATATAAACGCGTATAAACTGAATGTACTAATATATTATATGAAAGTATACTAAAAATCACTGATAATATTTTAATATATGATACAGGAATATATATATATATATAATAATATGAATTGTAAACAAAGATAAAACGAAAAAGAAACCAATGCATGTCCCTGGTATCAAGTGTGAATCGAAATAGAAAAGATGATATCTAACTGATCGTGAGCGGAATAGGCGAAGTGGTACGACGTGGGCCCCGTGGCCCCAGCCTCCCACGGGGTCGACTAGTTTCACGTAAACCGAATACGCGACTATGCGCAGTGAGTTTATTCGTTTTTACGAATGAAATTAGTGCGTTGAAAGAAAGATAAAAAAATAAAAATAAATAACAATAATAATAATTTAAAGAAAAAACGGTATCGCAAAACCATTTTTATGAAACGATAAATATTTGTCATCGATTTGATTGATTATCACCATACACTAAAGATAATTTTCAAACACTGGTAATTGTTTCATGTGATGAAATATATATTTATTGATAAATTATTGAATTAGCTATTTAATAATAAATAATTATTATGATGTACACGTATATCAGCAAACTAAAATATCATAATGATTCTCTTCGCTGTATCTTCCCACTGGAAAAAAAATAATTGAATCGATCGCCTTTGGCAAGCTTTCAGATATTTTTACTTGGCCTTAACCAGTTATTTTTTTCTATTTAGATAAACAAAAAATAATATTAATTTTAATGAAAATATATTTTCAGAGACAAGACAGATTTTAATTACGTTTAAAAAACTCCAAAGTATTGGTTTTATCGCTTCAGTTTTAATGACTTATTTTTTACCCGGATGTGAATAATGTATTTATTTAATTATTTTTTTTTTAATCAATTTTTCTATCAGATATATTGATATGTTGTTGAAATGTGAATTATATATTGTTTAGTGTGTTAAAGTTGTAACAACGCTTCGAACAAAAGGTCAACCAATAAACAGGTCGAGATCAATATCAAATGATGTACCTTAAAACCAAATCGCAAATCTTGCTTTAACTAACAAGTTGCGTTTGATTAGCCTCTTTTAGCTACCAACCTACAGAATAGATTCTATATTTTTGTGTAAAATGACGAATGATGTATCGATATAAATTTAAAATTATACAGACACATAAAAGAAAAGAAAAAGAAAAAGAAAACAAAATCTATGCTATGTTATTCGAGAATATATAATAAATATATATGTTGTAAATGAATAAAATTAATCTATGTTCAAATGACGACAAAATTCTCGTTAATTTCACTCCATCGTCATTTATTGAAAAATTACATCTGTACATATATTTTTTTTTGCCAATTTCCATGCTTATCATATCAAAAATACTATTTTGGTGATGAGTCACCCAATAAGTCTCATTGTCGCGTTATAAATTAGCTTCAGAGTCGCCCCATACCGTAGAATGAAAAGAACTGGTGAAATCAGGATTCCAGTAGCCTGAAAACCGAAAATTAACGATTTAGAACCCAAACCAGGATCTAAATCTTGCTTCAAATAATTGATCGTTTTTTCTCGCAACGAACGATTCGATTCTTCAATGGAATTAAAACGCCAATTAATCAACAATGGATTATGAAAAGAAATAAATAATCGAACCTCGATTAACGCAAATACTTGGAAATCGAATCATGAACGATTCAAAGGATCTTCGATTATTTTTGAACGACTGATACACCTCGATTTCTCACTATTGTGAATGATTAGCAAGATAAAAATAAACAACGTGCCCTTTTTTGAGGCGAATATCAGTAAAAAGACATTTACAAATAAAGAGTACTGGAACACGATGCCAAGAATGTGTATAAATCGTTGAATTTCAGACCTGGGAAATGTATAGACTGTATAGACGAACTTTCATACCTTGCTGTGTGCATTTCTGCTCGTCGAATTTCGATCTGTGACGAGAGCACGTGTCTTTTCGCTTCTGTAGCTCCTCTTCGGACAGTCCAAGCGCTTCGTAGTACTGAAAGAAAAGAATGTAAATTTGTTTAAAAATTGCAAGCGCTGTGAATTAAGGTCATATATTTTCTTACATTTTGGCATTCTAGACAAGACCATCCGTTCAGCAGTTTTTTCTCAGCCTGTTTGCGCACAGGACTTCGTTTGTATGCGTACGTGGGACTCGCCGCCCTCTTCTTTGCTGGTCTAAACACAAAAAAAAAAACAATATTAATTAGTCGAAATTTCTCTCTCCCACTGCAGGAAACTCACTTATCGTAATAATCCCTGGCCAATTTCTTCCTCGGCGGAGACTCTCCCTTAACTTTCTCCGAGCTAGACGGAGACACTTCTTTGCTATTCTTCTTGGGCATCTTTCTCAAGGATAATGACTTAGTTCTCGAGGCACTGGTCTCAAAATTCGACTTTTTCTGCGACCAGCTTTTATTAGCAGATACATTCTCCACGAAAAGAGTATCGTCGATGATTTCAGAGTCATCGATTCTCCCCTCCGCCAAACCAGTCGTCGTTTTCTCGGCTGCCACAGCTGTAGGACGAGAAGGCGAGCCACCGCAGCGAGTCGAAGCCAAGTCAGGCTCAAAAATCGTCATCTCTGTGTCCGTCGGGGCAACAGGATCGGCTGTTTTAATTATTTCCGGATATCTGCTAGACTTCTTAGTCTCAACAGCTTTGGACGAAGCAAGTGAATCGCCGAGCTGAGCGGAAGCCAGCTGAGGCTCGTAAATCGTCATTTCTGTATCCGTCCGAGCAACAGGATCAACTTTTTTGACGACCTCTGCATAATTTCTGTTGAACTTCTTCTGCAGTGTCTCAGCGCTTTTGTTCCTTCTCGCTATTCTCTGCTTCATTTTAGACAGTCCTTTATCTTGGGTCGGACTGACTTGTATCAGACTGTCTTCTACGCAGCTGTTGTCTACCTGTGTACAATTTCTGGATGCCGAATGTTTGCTCTTTGTTTCCTTGCCCGTATCGCATACATCGTCGCAGATGCTCAAATCCGTGACTTTCTCAGTCCTCAAGAATATTTTGCTCTGTTTCAGTTTTTTTTTCGACCCTAAAATCACGTCTGTACTAACATTCTGAATCGTACTGAACCCCCATTTGTTAACGCTCTTTGGCGTTTTCACGATTGTCGCGTCATCTGGAATCGACGCCTGCGTCTCTGTTACAGAGAGAGTCTCAGAGTTTGAGGTAGTCTTGGGAAAATCCAAAATAACGACAGACTTCTCGCTCAGACTAGGCGAGCTTATCCGAGGAGATACGGTCCGGGCTGATTTAGCCTTTTTGGAGCCAAAAATCGGGCTTTTCGATCTCTTCGGCGTTAAATTTTGGATTTCTTGAAGCGGAGTCGTTTGATTTTTGAAAAAACTATCCTCCAAACCCTGCGTACAAAAGTCTTGTGAATATATTTGGTAACTCTGTTCCAGATCCGGGCTTCCCTCGTCTGCGCCTTTTTTTCTCACTGATTCAAGATCGCTCGGTACTTTTTCCCCGTTCGTTACGACACTGGAGGCCGCAATTTCACCCGGTTCTGAAGTTTTGTCGTTTTTTTCGACGGCTGCGCCGCATTGGGAACATTTACTGTGAAAATTGAACAAAATTGTGTTATTAAAACTTGGAAAGGGTAGAAATAAACTCCGGTCTTTCGATGATACTGCGGATAAAATATCAATTTCAGTCCAGATTGGGAACTGATTCAACTTACGATTCATCGTCTTTGGTAACGTTTGGCGACTTCTTGACGCCGACTTGAACAGCTTCATACTTTGCTTCTACTTCTTTGCAGTAGTCCAAAAGCGCTGCGGAAATTAAATATATCAAATTTATCGCAATTTGATTGCGATTTAATTTCGTTTCATTAATTCAGTGATTATTTTTTCATTACGGATCAAACAAAAGAATAAATGAGTGAAAACTTACCTTGAAACTGTCTAAATACGTCAGCTAGACTCTGTTGAATAGCTTCGATTCGGTGATCCCTCGTTTTTTGGCACTCTATTTTGTTTACATTGAGAGATAGAACGTCGTTCATATTGTTAGAAGACGGTGTGAACCAGATAAAATTTATAGGTTATGTGGCTCTTTGTTGTCGTCCGCCTCGGGACAACAGGGTTTGACTGTACGCACATACAAGTATTACGAGTCGCAACCGTTCGATACGTTTAACCGGCTTCCTAGAATTTTCTAGAGTGATGAATAGAATCTGGTCGGATAAATAAACGATACAATCATAACTAGGAATCAATGCGACCGATAATTATTATTCTTTCAATAATACAATTTATTATACACAATTAATGAGATCGTAATACGCATATAAACATAGAGTATGGTCAGAGTGTGAGCAGCTATGCACATCGATCCAACACCATTTATGTATAAAGAGACTCGGTTGAGTCTCGCGCCAATTTTCTTCCTAGTCTTCGTCGTTCTTTCTTTGTTTTTGTTCTCTTCTTCCAACAATCGTGAGCTAGACGTCCGATAGGTAGTTATCGATAGGTCTTCGCGCCCGTCTTTTGTTTTTTCATCGTCTCTTTATCTCTCTCTTATATTCGCCACTTTCTAACCTCCTTTGTTTTGTTTTCCTACCGGTTATTCGTTACAGTAGTAGCCTGAGTTGCAAACAGCTTCTTCAATCTGAAAATCATGACAATAATAGTATTCACGCATATGTATAGGTATAAGTAATATGTGTTCGCAAAGTGATCGAGTACAATCTTCAAGGAAACGGATGCGAAGAAAGAAGAAAACAATTGAAGCAAACAAAATTATATATTATATCCGTTGATCTGTTAACGACTCTTAATATTCCGAATGTATTTATGTCCAGAGGAATAAACAGAATTACTGAAATTATAAGTCGTTGTGTGTTGGAATTTTTGCACTATACATATAATCTAGACTAAGACCAATAAACGTTAATTTTCGTCAATTCTTTCGAGTCTTTGAGGAGTTTTTTTTTCTTTTTTACCTTTTATTTGATTCCCATTGTATTATTTTTTTTCCCCGTATACCCGAAGACAGATATTTATTTATATACATTTCGTTCACAATCATGTCATTGATTTGAAGAATATTACTCTTAATTTGCGATGACAGAACTGACTGGAAATTTGTCCAATTGTTAAAGTTATGTCCAGTTTAGTCCAATTTTTGAATTAGTAGTTAGATAGAAAAAGATTTTTAGCGCAATTTAGGTACTTTTCAATATTTAAATAGAAACCCAAGATGAACAATGATTTAAATGATACAAATCAACTGACCGAAATATGAAAATTTGCGTGTCTTTGATCAAATTGCGTACTAGCTGGTAATAAAAATACAAATGTTGAGTCTTTTCTGTGAATATGTCCATGACTTACTCGAAGGTCACCTTCGTTTTCGAAATTATTCGTTGGCAATCGACTAATGTAAATCCTGCATTCCTCACATTGCGACATATTCCGAAATTAAAGCCACAGTCACGGCTACCGCAACGTGTATTTTACCCGCTTTCAACGAACGAAGATAACACGATGCAACCGTGACTGTGGTTCAATTTCAGAACACATATTGAAATGAAGAACGCGAGTCAATTAAAAAACCGATATTTCGTTATTTCTAAACAAACTATAAAACACAGATATGGAATGGAAGAAAAAAACAATATCACATACACAGAATATAATCGAACAACGAACAAACTAAATGAGATATTTAAAAAAGCATGTTTTTCTTTCTTTTTTTCCTCTCTTTAATCCAATTCTAAATAAAACATTTCAAAGATTATCCTAACGATTTTCTTTCTTCTTTATACAGAATATTAATATTATTATCATCATTATTATCATTATTGAGAACCGAATGAAGAACTTTGCGCCGAAGTTGAGGGGAGGTTTAGCGTCTGAGTCGGTTTACCTGGGGGTCGGTTTGCTGTGGGGGAAGGATCGTAGCTTTCCAGACCGTATCGAGACATTAGAGCCGACAGAGCTGTGCGAACACCCGTTGTAGCCAGCTGAGACCATCTCATTGTACTGACCGCGTCGTCACCCGCGTAAACTGCGTGGGCGTCGAAGCCACCCTTTTGACCCATTACGTTCATTTCTGGATGAAAGTCAACTCTTAATTCATTTTCTCCGATCTTGAAGAATTCGTTGAGAATATTCAATACCGACCTGTAGGCAGAGGATTAAACACCGGGAGATGGGACTCCAGTCTTCCGGTCGGTCGCGTGCTCGCCGCAAGCCGTAGTTCGGACTGCAGCTCGCCGACGAGTTGCGCCGCTTTATGATCGCCCTGAGGAATTTTATCGGAAATGATAGTGTAGAGGTGGGATTTTATAATCTACTCACTTCGTTGTCGGAGCGAAGGGACATGAGGTCTTCGACTCGTATCGGACGTCCATGAGCGAGGGCATTGGCCAGGGAGTTTAATTTCCTGGCGAGACTTTCCTCCGCGTTATTTTCAACGTAATGAGCTCCCGACTCCCCCTGCTTCTGATTACCCCTGGATTTTACAGGAGGTGGACTGTTGTAGTAGTACGACGAGGGAGAGACCACAAACGGAGCGCTACGATTGAAGAGACTCTCTCCTCCGAAGGGGGGTTCGACCCCGATGCGATTCCCATGAGAATTATACCCCGCTTCCATTTTCAATCTTTTCGATGATCTGGAACAATCAAGAATTTTATACTCGTAGATCGGGCTCGAATTCTATATTCACTTTATTTCTCGGAGATTGTGATAGCGAATATCGTAGTGATCCGAATATAAGTCAAGAGCAATTGAGAATCTCGACTCATGTTCCGAACAATACGATACTTTATATTCAAGCTTGGGAGTCAGCGAGGCAGAAAATTACAACAATTTGAAAAAAAAAATGTCCAAAATGACAAACAATCTTAATTTTCGACTTGAAACATTCCGTACAACGTTAGTGAAGAAACTTGGTAGTCGTGTACCAAGTACATTAAAGCACAGTCGACCACGTCCTTCGACTCAAACCGCAGCTATATGAGATCTGCAGCGATCAAGATTGGATCAGATCATTGTCAAAGTTTGTTGTAATGGGAATGAAACAGGAGGAATTGTTGGTCAGAATGCAGGGTTTTTAGTAGTGCATGCGTGAATTAACAGAGAATTAGTAGGTTTGATGATTTCCTTCTACCTATTTTGTCAGATTCGTTGGATTTTAGTTCCAAAGTATTCTGATCACGACGAGGTGAATGAATGAGTAGAAAGAAATCAACGCGAGACCACAAGCATATCAACAAACACATGCAGTTAGTAGTACAATGAGGATGAACAACAAGTTAGAGCGTAACGATGAAAGTTGCTAGTGAGTGTAATGACTATCGTCGATTCCTTCTATAAATAAATGTAAATCCCTGATTACTTGAATGCCAATAAACTAAATGATCTCAATTGCTAACAAGCCCTGTAATCTAGTAAACTGTTGTCTCTCAGAATATGAATAATTTAAACTGATACAATATTGCTTGACTATACAGAGTTTCATTGATTATGTGCCCCCGAGTAGTTTTACCCTAAAAATAGACACACTTTAGCCTTCTCTTTTTCACATTTGATATATACATGAGATGATAATGATCGAGTAACAAGGAAGAGGTGCGGTTTTTCTTTTTATTTTAAAGATTTTTTTCTTTTCTTCATTTTATTATTATTAGTAAGGATAAAAAGCACATTCAATGTTATGTTTTGTACAAATGTAGCTATGGACCAAACGGGACACCCTGTGTATGAAATTAATTATAGTTAAAAAATAAAAAATGTAAAATAATCAAATTACCTATTCACACCCCTAAAAGTGTTATAAAATTTTCCCCTTTTATCATTCGGCCTCAATACTATTACCGCCTGAAACATAGTTATTATATACATATATTTTTTTTCATTGGATAATTTCACAATATTTTATTCCTTCTTCTCATATTAATATTGTCTTACATTATATACATATACATGGTGGGTGAATGTGGGTTCACGTATCGGACAAAGTACATATTCTGTGTCACTCCTGCTGCACATATGTTTTGTAATATCAATAATTCAGTTCTGGATACAGGAAATCGATTGTTTATAAATAACATTAGATATATAATCCAAGTAAAGTTAATGTGTTAGAAAGTCAACTTTTTCCTTTTTTCTTGTATATTCAGCAGGTATCAGATAATTCGGTATAAGCAAACGGACCAAAGTATACAAATGTTATCATTAAAGAGATTAAGTCCCCATCTGGCATAGTTTCGTCACATGTAGTATAATGGATCTCGTAGAATTTCGAAATTCACAAACCCATTAGCTGACTTTGATTTATATGGAAATGATAAATTCGTTTAGTTCTTTTTTTTTACAATAATTTCATATAGAGATCTGACTTTAGCCACGTTTTGAAAACTTGAAATAGGATAAACTAAATTCAGCAAAAATAAGTTCAGTTCTCCGAATAATTGAGCCACTATTTTTCTTTCAACAACATTTATATTTTACTGGATTGCCCGCAAAATCGGGAAGGAGTAAATTATCTCCAATCTCAATCAACCCGGTTTTTCTTTACGATTAAAAATTGAGAAAAAAAAAGAGAAAAAGGTAATCAACTTGAATGGAAAAATAAAGGCAACATAAAGACACTATTTTTATTGATTAAGAAAACTAATATGTATAATATTTCAATACTTATAACTTACACAATTATTTTATTATAATCATACTTCCCATAATCCGTTTTTTTTTTCTTCGTGATGCATGGATAACAACAATTACTATAATAAAAGTTCATAATTCAGTTTCAATCGATTGATTAAGATCTCACAATCTGAGAGGCTAAAAAATAGAGAAATCTTTACTGAATTAGTGAATGCTCGTGCAAAATTTGAGATACAGTTGTAGAAAGTTTTTCTAATATTGATTAAAAAAAAAAGAAAAAGTTCAATTAAAATAATGATCAAAACCGACCGAACAAGTTGATTTTCGCGTGACAGGGTCTGAATAAAAAGTTAGACGAACAAATTAAATCAAATTTCAATCTGTTGAGACGAAACGATTTAGAATAAATCTTTTCACACTATGCATAGAATATGGCAGAAGATGTGACATCGATGTACTTTGCCCTATTTATAATCTGAAATTTAACAATAAATATATTTGGTATAAAACCTGATTCTCTTATACCGTAGACAAAAGCTAAAAAGAAAAAAAAAAGTGGTTCAAAGGTCTCGAGATCCCTCCGTCGTCTTTCAATAAGAGATATAATACTTATTGTTTAGGCGTTGTTATATATATTTTTTTTTTGTTGTAGTTTTATTTAAAAATAATAACGTAATGCTTGTATTGGGGGGGTGGGACTATAAACAATTCATATGATAAAATGTTATAATAACATTAGAAAATTCATTCGTTATCCACAGATGTGTGTCGTGTAGACTGGGAGGTGGCCAATTATTTCAATGGTCACTCAACAACAAAGTATATTACAGCATATTTTTTTTGTTTCTTTTATGTAATCATAACAAGATACAATTCAAGAAGAATAAGAAGCAAATTGAACTAGGTATTATTTTAATTCATTTCATTTTTAAACTGTATGAATGGAAAAAACGATAAAATGCTAAATATTGATTGATCGATGTCGTGAGTCATTCACAAAAAAAAAAAAAAAAAAAAATCGAGTAAAATTCTAAACTGCATTTATTTTTTTTAACCATTCACACACACACACACCTATTTTATACCTATGCTCATTAAATATTTATATGAAATTCTTTTTCTTAGTTTTCATTTTTCATTATTTTATACAATAGTAACAAACAAATAGTTTTGTGAGACACAGCTTATCCAAGATTAATATAATTTCCGTATTATATGTAATAGTTAGTATTTTTATTGAAAAATACACAAATTAATCGATTATTTATTCTATTTTTTTCCGATAATTGATAATCAGTTGGATACGCTGTGACTGTTGTTCAATTATTAACAATAAAATATTATCCATCCACGGTTGGGGGGTTGCATGTCTGCGATAATCCTCCGACAATAATTCATGGTCGATATTTATTTATTTCATTTATTTTATTTTATTTCATTCTCTTATTCTTCTTCTCCTCCTCCTTCTTCGTCTTCTTCTTCTCTTGATTAGAAGATATCCCGATTATTTTTTTCTTTTCTCTCTCACAGTCTTCCCCCACAGCACCGGTACACGGTGAAACCCTCTGCTCGCGACAGTAATGTGACCCAAATGTACTTTTTTTTCCTTTTTTCTTTTCTTTCTTGTATTTACACTACAGCAATATCTTACGAGCTACCGTCCTTCTCCTTCAATTCTAAATTATTTATATTATTGTTATTATTATTTATTTTCTATAGTATGTTTTTTTTTGTTTCTTTTATTTTTACCATTACATCCTAATAATTGTAGTATTTCAATTTTCTTATGTTCTGTTCTTCTGTTTTTTTTTTGTTTTTGTTTTTTTTTCAACTGAAAACAATCTTTAATTCTTTCTTTTGGTTCCTTTTTTTTGTTACATTCATTTTCTTCTATATAACAATATATCATCTTATCAGAATAGAGAAGTTTTTTCAATCCTTTCCTTCGCTCTGTTATACACCAGCATTTCATTACAATATTTACAACTAAATTGATTATTTCTTCTTCTATTCCATCCCGTCAGTATTATAATTTTTCTTTTTCTTTTCCTGTTCCTTTGTTAACTATCTTTTTTATTTTCACCCCAGGTATATAAAAAATGTCTCCATTATTAAATCTCTTTAGTAATATTTTTTTTTTTTTTTTTTTCCTTTGTTATCATCTCACTCGATACTGTGATTATTATCGATAAAAATTTTCAGACATTGAAATTTACGAGGCAAACAAAAATCTACCAAGTTATAAAGAGTATGAAAAAAAAGTTGATTTTAATAGGCGAGAATAGGGCATCACTTTCCATTCTACTGCGATAAGAATAAAAAAGGCACTACTATCATACGCTCACATTCGCGACGTTTTTTTTTTTTTTGTCAGAGACTGTAAAAATCAGAGACGAGAGCTAAAAACGAAATTCTTTTAAAAATAAATCAATCATCATCCACTAGTATATTATTGTACTCTTTCAAAAAATTCGAATAGCAACTAGCACTTTTTTTTGTTCTACTTACAAATTTTGTCTTTCCTAAATCAGTTTGTAAAAAAAAAAAAAAAAGAAAAATTTTGGACACAAAAGAAAAGAAAAAAAAAGATGATAAATAAAACCAGAATAATGGTACTAAATGCAGAGGATACTAAACAGGTCTTTTGATAAATCGAATATCCCAACTACAAACGTAGACTCATATAGTGATTTCTTGTTTCGTTTTTCAATTCAAATCCTCAGGATATATTGTAGGTCGCGCTCTGGCTACTACTACTCACCCCCCGACGTCCGACAAGTCCTCAACAGCCTTGTGGGGGCCACCTTTGTTGGGAAGAGGAAGGAGCGGTACTTTTCCTCCAGATACTTCCTGCTGTTCTCTCAGCTGACGTCTGCGCTTCTTGCTCCATAGCTCGTGGCAGTCTTGCCACGTCGGTAGCTGAGGCGCTGGCATCCTAATGTGTTGCAAAATGACGATGTAGCTCTTTTCTAAACGATAATACCGAAAATGGTAAGAAAATTGTATTCTACAAAAAGGAAAACATACTGTTCCGGTTGGATGTTCTTCAGCCAAGAACTTTTCAGAGCTTCCGCAGCTGTGATACGTTTCTCTGGATCTAATTCGAGCATTTTATCAAGAAGATCCAGAGCCGATGCCGGCATGAACGAGAAATCCTCTCTCAAACGACGTCTGTGAGATTTTTTTGGCTTTAGCGTGTGCCACAGAGGCAGTTTTATCACAGTCGGCCATACGGCTGGCGTCGGAGTCCCACACACTCGGGATATCATTTCCAGCTGCATCATCTCCACGTTTGCCTGTTATTTAATTCGATGGCTCAGATTCTTCGGTTTGGGTGAGTGAAATTATTAAGAAAGACATCGATGTTCGTTAAAATACCTGGAAGAGAGGCTTTTTCGAAAACAGTTCACCCAGAATGCACCCGCAGCTCCACACGTCGATCGCCGGTCCGTACCGTTCTTCGCCCAGTAATAATTCCGGAGGTCGGTACCAAAGGGTGATAACTTTGTTGGTGTAGGGTCTCTGGCGATCCTCAGCGTTGTAGAGTCTGGCGAGACCGAAGTCGGCCAGTTTGACCTCACCCCTGAAAGATCAATGGGAAGAATTTAGTGAAAAACATGATCGCGGGAGATCACGAAAGAGATCCGAGCCACGTACTTGTTGTTCATCAATATATTCGAACACTTGATGTCTCGGTGGAGGAAATTCTTGCTGTGACAATAGTTGAGACCGTCCAATAGCTGCTTCATTATACTAGCGTTGTTCATCTCGTTGAAATCAACCATCCCGGATTCCAGCAAGCCCATTAAATCGTGGTCCATGTATTCGAAGACGAGATAGAAAGAGCCCTTGTCCTGTAAATAGTCACAATTTTTAACTCCAGGGACTAGAATAATTTCGACTTCCTCAATCCTTGAGCTGCGTACCTTTCGAAAATCTAGGGCGTCTTGTTTGTCGGTGACAATTTCCCTGAGATTGACGATATTCTTGTGGTTCAACTGTCTGAGAATTTTTATTTCTCTAACAGCGGTGATGGGGAATCCCTCTTTCTCGTTCTCCAATCGGACTTTTTTCAGGGCGACCAATACCGCGGCCCTTTTGTCCTGGGCTTTATAAACCTGCCCGTAAGTACCTTCGCCGATCTGCGCGATGACTTCGAACACATCTACGCATCTCTCCCCCCAGTCTTTACCCCCGGAGGCCGACATCGGCGTGTGACAATTTCTGGAGCCTCTTCTCTTCAGTATTTTTGGCCTCTTCAACTTTGGTTTCGGCGTTATTCGGTCGAGCTTTCCGCGCGGGGGTGTCGCGTTCGGGTCTTCTTCTCCGCTCAGGTCTTCGGACCCAGGCACGACTAAAAAAAAATAAAAACATTAAAATCTGTGCAAGAGAGCCGACTGAGAATTCTCGAGGTCGGAGTTCCTCTCACCTGGAGGCATGGGCAGATCCTTGATGCCCTTTTTCAGCGGAGGTTTGGGAGTAGAAGGTAAGAATTTCGCCTGTCCCTTGCCAGGTGGACTGGGAGACCGACTCGGCGGCGAGTCTATGCTCTCGAGATCGTTCTGGTTGATTCCAGGAGGTAGAGGAAGTTTCGAGAGGCTCTTAGTCTTAAATGCAACAATAGGTGGCTTCGGAGGGTCTATAGACTTGAGAGGAACTAGATTATTGGGTGTATTGAATTTCGATATCGCCGTTCCCGCGTTCGAGCCGAGGACCGGAATCGGAGGTGGAGGAATAGACAGATTGGGAAGCATCATTTGCGAGGTCTGAACGGAACCGGCTACCAAAACCGGGACTTGCGAAGGCCCCGCTATGCCGTTGGGATCCGATTGCGGGGGGAATATCGCGCCGCCATTGCCTGTGGTAGCGATGGGGAAGCTGTTGGCCATATTCGGTATGGGAGAGCTGTAAGCAGTCGCGGGTGGAATCGGGGTGAAATTTGTGACCGGGGTCGAGGGGGTCGTGCCAATCGGGATCGGCGGGGTTTTGCTAGCCATGGAATTACTGTCCTCTGTGATTCCAAGGGCGCTGGGCACGGGAATATCGACGACATCGATGTTGCCGTCGTCAATCACAGACAGGATATTCTGCACCCTGTTATGGTCCGCGGAGATTTCCCTGACTTCGTTGGGCATTTTATGCTCGGAGGAAGTGTTGCTGGCCTCTTTGTCGTCGGAGCCTTCGATGATTTGTACTTCGTCCTGGTTGTTCGCCTTCTCTTTGGCGGCTTGTAGCCTCTTCAACGCCAGTTCTCTGTTGTTTCTGTCCTTCACGAGCTCCGCGAACAGGCTGGTCTCGCTTATCTTTGCTCGACCTCTGAGGTTCCTCGCCGCTATGGTCGTCGGACTGCGAGCCCTCGACCTGTGCGGAGAGGGGGATGGTATCCTGGATGGGCGGGGGCTCTTGGACTTGTGTTTTCTCGAAGACTTGTGCGTCTTGCTCGGAGAACGCGACTTCTTCGGGGATCGGCTTCTTCTCCGGGAACGTGAACGAGACCTGGAAGCCATCTTCCGCCACCTTCCAGGGCTTCTCGATCTCGACCTCGAGAGGGGTTGCGGAAGCCTGCTGCTCCCAACAGGGCTCCTCGTCCCTCTCGACTTTCTCTTGTCCCTCCTGTCTTTTTCGTGATGCCTGTGCCTGCGGTCTGGGTCCTCTCTTCTTCTCCTTTTGCTCGGGGTGGGACTAGGCAGGGGCTCCCCTCTCCGCCTGTGGGAGACCGGGCTGGGGCTGAACTCCCTCCTCCTCATCTGAACGGGACTAGGACTGTGTCTGATTCTATGTTGCATGGGGCTGGGGCTGAAGTCTCTTCTCCTCGGTGGACTGTGGTCCCTCCTTCTCGCGGTGGGACTCGGGCTGTGAGGATGTCCCTGCCTCCTCCCAGGTCCAAGACTGGGACTTATGCTCCGCCGCATGTGGATGCTGGGGCTTGGTTTCCGCCTGTCCGGACTATGCTTCTGCGAACCGTGCGACATCTTGTTCCCAGAATCCGGGGTAACGTTCCTCGGAGGGAGTAACGGCGTGTGCGGAGACTCCGTGTGTCTCACAGGGCCCGAGTTGGAGGGTGGAGTAGCCTCCCTGCTGTCTCTAGGCGGAGACTCGAGGTCCATATCGCTCAACGACCTCTGTCCTTGCGGGGTGGCTGGCGAGATGGGCGAGGTGCTGTCCTTGAGGGGAAGGGGTGGGGAGTCCTGCCATTGCTCTCTCTCGTCGGGTTTCTCGTGGTCTGGGCTGATGATTATTTCTTCAGGAATTTGTGGACTAGGACTAGGACTCTGCCTCTTTGACCGTTTCTTCTTCTTTTTCCCAGCGCTGGACGAGGGAGAGACCGATCTCTTCTTCTTCTTCTCTCTTTTATGTTTCTTTTCCTTCTTTCTGGCGTAGTGCCTAGGTTCCTCCTCGTACTCCTCAGGCGCGGGAGCCGGGGTCCTGTGCATCTGTTCTTCGGCGGGGGAAAAGTTACGCGTAGAATGTCTGGCCTGGACCGGAGGCGAGGGGGATAAGCTGATCGGAGAAGCGCCGAGGTTGCGGCCGGGGCTTCCTCCACCATAGTATCTCCGCTGGAGAACGGGCTCTCTTATTTCCCCGTCGGTGAAGCTGTTGGCCCTGCTGTCTTCGGACTGGATTTCACCCGCCTCTGGTTCGGACAGGTCCTCGCTACTGACGTCGGAGTACTCGACCAAGGGTTTTATCACAGACGACGCAACCGTCGGCACGCTGTCTAGTGACTTGTCTCTGGACCTCTTCTTCTTCTTCTTACCGGAGTTCTTGCTCTTTCCATGCCTCCTGTGACGCTTTTCGGAATTCTGTTCAAAATTGTGACGGTTTATATCGCTGCTACCGATGCTCTCTCTCCTTCGCGACGATCTAAACCTTCCGTTACGTTCAGCACGCTCTACGTCACGACTGCTTGGCATGTCACCTACTGAAACAACACAGAAAACGGTATTGGAGTAGTTTGAAACATGTTCGAGCTAGAATCGCGGTGTGACGATATTATTCACCTGCATCTATTCACCGTGTGAGGTTTTTTTTTTTTTTTTTTATAAAATAATAAAAACAGAATGTAATAATAACACTAATTAGAATTCACATTTTTTCAATGTAAGTAGAGTCTCTGTGTTCGAGGTTGGCGACGAGTCGTGGTGAAGCGGTATTGAGTGTGTGAGTCAAGTATTAATACACTGTCGATAAAAAGTACACACACACAGACGATGATAATTGTTAGGGTATAGGTGGTCGGAAAAAATGTTGATGTTTTTTTTAACGATTGTTAAACGCGATAATGTTCACGCGGCGTTTATCGGCCTCGGGTTTACTGCGAGGGTTGATATACACTTTGTAACATTATTCGTGAACTGATATTCGGTCGAATGTGTAAGCAGCTTCAATTTTCCCGACTAGACCATCGAAGCCGCCATTGCGCTGACGACTGGTTGGCAGTGAGGGGAGTCGCCCAGTTTTTGCAAGAGATTTTTAAGCGAATTTTGATAGGAAAAAATAGGCTGAATGTTAGCGAATGGGATATTTTTACTCACATGGAAATGTTGTCGAGCGATATTCTTCCGAGGAACCCGATCCTTCGCATCGGAGTAATCCAAAACGTAGCGATGTGAATACGATGGTTACGTTCGTAGGTTCGTCTTTAGCTTCGTGAATATAGGAGCTTTTATATCATGTCGTTTTTAGACAATTCAGAAGTAATATTTAAGCGAAATTAACGTCTACGACGACAGTTTATCGATCAAGCAATCATATTTTCAATAATCTGATAGCCGATGCATCATGTATCATGTATTTTCTATGGATTTCTTTTTGGCTTTTTCATAAAGGTATATTTCTCAGGGAAGTAGGAGCCATTAACCATTGGCACGTCATTACGCTCTGACGTAATGGCCAAACGGTGCCGCTGCAAGCGGCCAAAACACGAACTTCGTCGTCAGTTATCAACTATGACAACTGTCTTACCAACTGTTACCAACTGTTCCTCAGTTTTACATATTATCTAGAATTTTAGATTGAAAAGCCGGGCTTCGCCTTATTTTCGATAGAAATTCTTATACATATTCAAAATTACTCAAAATTCTATCATAAACTTGAACTGAATTCTCGCTTTGTCTAACTATCTAGTTAGTCGATGGAATTGAGCTTGTCCAATTCCGCCTCCCGCGAATACGAAGCCAGTCGCCCATTGGTCGAGTCCTGTGCCGGAATCTGGAAATTATATACCAATCAGGAGCGTCTTTGTGTTCCTGGAAGGTTTCTGATTGGTTCAAAACCTTCGGATTCCGTCCACCGGACTAAGAGTTGAAATTTGAAATTTTACTCCCGTAAAAAATATCCGGGGATTCCCAAATCTGACCGAGTCAAATCTCTATCTGTTCTGCAAACGTCTGCCTCTATCATTCGATGAGGTTTTTTTCTTCTCTCGAGAAGAACAACGACTTATCATATCGAAAAGAATGAATAAGCATTGACTCCGTAGTGGGTCGTAATATATTACAAATTACTATTTGTTTAAATTTCGATTATGAAGACTATTATAATATTGTGCACTAAGGAGGCGAACTCGGTCTTTTCACGCCGAGCGTAAGTTCAGCGTGTCGAAAACGAGTACATGTCTCAAATACGCGAGGTGAAAAGACCGTGTCTCGGTTACCTCTTTGATGCACACGATCATACTTTACGTAACACGCGGCGAGTATGATCTGCGCGCTTTGAGGTTAGGTGGAACCTTCGAAGAATCTGACATTTGACTGCGAATGCGCATGCGCGGACTCGCGCTGAGTACGATGACCACCACCACATCAGTCCTAGGAGTCAAAGTTATACTTTTCTGTACTGCGTGCGTGCGCATTCGCAGCCCGCTCCCACCGTCACGAAAACGTCTACTTTCGACCCGCTAAAAATATACCTATACATATATGTATATAACAATAACAATGAATTCAATGCTCAATATATTGTAACAATGAAGCGAATAAAAACTGACCAAAATATTTTCACATTTTTTTTTTTTTACATTTTTTCCAGCGTTTTAAACATTTTGAATAAACAAAATGCCATGTTTCAACAATACAAAAAATCTGTTGTCAATTCTGAAATTTTTTGAGAATTTTGGTATTGTTAAACAGCTTAAAAAGCTGAAAAAAAGATAGAAAAAAAATCGGTCCATCATTGGTCGGGTGCCAAAATGTTCGGAATGAAGAATAAGATTATTAATTTTTTTTTAGATTTCCAGAACAGTTCAATTTTAGATGGGGTGGAATAATCATTAACAGTTAATGCTTGGCGGGAAAAATCTGAAAAAATGCAAGAATGCTTTTTTGAAAATAAAGGATCATAGGAAATCTTATAAAGCGAATCAAAAATGGGGAGGGAAAATCATTGGTCGAGTTGACATAGAATGCCCCAAACTTTCGGTTTCGGTTTCGTTTTCGGCCAAAACTAGAAGAGGAGCCGAATATCCGGTTACGGTTCCGGTTTCGGCTGAAAATCGTGTTTCGGTCGGACACTATTTATATTCATATTAGACTAGTGTTTCATAAGTCTCGGTCATTTATGTATTCTAATTCTAATTCTTATTTTGTCACTATTATATAATTTCGTGTGATTAACATCATTCATGAATTATGTATCTACTGATCGATTGATTTCAATCGACTATTCTCACGAGATCTTATATCGATGAAAGAATGATTATTATTCGACGACGACCAGAACAAAAATAACTTGAATATTTGACAATTAAAAAAGGATAGGAATACTGTATATTAGAAAACGTTAAAAATAAATCACAACCATCCATTGATGGTGCTATATATTTTGCGATTTCAAAATTCTCTGTGCTACTATATTCCTTTTATAATGGAAATAAAAAGCTCTTCAACGGCATTAATGTAAAACAATTCGATTCTAAGTTCACTCGAATCCATGATTTTGAGATATTTTCGAAATTGAAAAGAGCCTGTCAATACAGAAAATGTTGATTGACCTTCTTTCTTAATAATTCCTATATACGTACGCGAGCCGATCTCTCGAATGTTATTTCTTAATCTTTTTGTAATCCGGAACATTTTACCGGTTCATCTCACCCGAATTAGGACCTTACAATATAAGAGTTCGCGTGTCTCTCGCGATGCAAAGATCAATCTCTTATTCCTTAGTCCAGCGGCAGCCCCACTCTGATTGCGATTGCGGTGTGTATCGTGTGTGTGGATACATACGTAGCGAGTTTTCAGAGAGACGCGAATCCCGCTATCTCCTTGTACTCCTGCCCTGGTCTCCCGCGGTACCGAAGTCGGAGTGCACGGCAGTCATGGCACCGTTGTCGAGAGGAATTCTATTCGTTTCGTTAGCGGTTTTTACCGGTCAGATAAAGACGAACGGCGAATCATTATTAGGTTTGCATTTACATCCACACAAATACGTTGAAATTAGTGTAAATTTGAGTAATATCTTACGTCGATGAAAAATGACGATGATAACAAGAATAAAAATAAAATATAGAACGTAAATGACGAATATCTCAGTCAACTTTTATATAACTCCTTATAAATGTTCGTTTTCATCCTTTATACGACCTGCAGACCAGTACCGTTATTGCTCCAGGCCATGTGTTCCTGGTTCACCGCCCAAGATATGCCGCTACGAGTTTTCCGTCAGTGAAATTTCAAATTCAAACAGGTGAGAGAAAACAAAAGTGCCAACGTATCAGCTGTACAAAAATTACGATTTTCTAATATTTTTAGATTCACACGTATGTACAGATATTCAACAGATTATATCGACATTGCAAACATACAGAATGTTTATACCCAAACGGATTTAACCATTCTAGAAGACATTTTTATTTTTTCGATCATCGAGAAAACTCCGAGTCAAAATGACCCCGTAATAATTTTCATGTGTCCGCAAGATCTGAAAAAAATCAATATACGTTCAGTGTTTTGGAATGTGCAGATAGCGTAGTTCAGAAGTCA
This sequence comes from Euura lappo, assembly GCA_018257835.1. Classification (NCBI taxonomy): domain Eukaryota; kingdom Metazoa; phylum Arthropoda; class Insecta; order Hymenoptera; family Tenthredinidae; genus Euura; species Euura lappo. The sequence continues at coordinate 74,671 of JAEUYN010001997.1, forward strand.
TAAATTATGAACAAAAAAAATCCCCAAAAAGATTTTTCGGGGAAAAATTACACGATTTATCAAATTTTCGATATCATTTAGGTGCAGTATAGTATTCCTTTCGACCTCTTGAGTTAAGGAAATTAAATGAAGAGGGCCCTCATCCGGGACCGAAACACTGGACGAATATGGAGTTTTCTTTGTCTTTATGATCTAATCGCCAGTTGAACAAGCAAACAATATTATTTAGAGTACAATTGAGATATGGGTCCAAACGACCTAGCGTTTTCTCAAAGAGTTAAAAATGTTCTCAAATAGTGTTCAAAACTTTTTTCAAAATCCTCTAATTTTCTAATGACCGCGAAAACATATATATATTTTTTTGATGGCTGTATCTGGGTCCCACAGACCTCATTGCCAATGTATTAAGATTGTTTATTACCTCGAGTACACAACATTATAGGTATATCCGATCCAGACGGTCATGGCTCGTAGTTTCACGCATCTCTGAGTCTTACGATGCTATGACGATAGTCTTCCTTTTTTTTAGTCTGGGGTAAGGTTTCTAACAACGGAAATATCGGAAAGTGATATCACGCCATATACTTACGATTCTATACCACAAAACTTGTGACTCTGTACTACGGTATAAAAACAATCAATTATTCGAGATTGACCTCATATGTAAATCGATTAGCCGAACTATATACAGAAGATTAGTGCTCAGGATATTAACTTGAAGCGTCTGGTGATAAGATTAATGGAATTTCGTGACTTTCTGATGTTCAAGTTGATGAATTAGTAAGAGTCAACCGTTTTTCAGCGTCTGTTATGTATCGCCTGGGAACAGTACAGAAACCCGATCGGATTGCCCGGAAGGATTTCTCGGCAATGGGATACTGGGGATCAACGGGATGACTCCAGGTCCTAAAATAGAGGTATTATCGAACATGATGAATCATCCTATTTTATTTCCCAACTACGATTCGAAGCCTCATTCATGAATGGAAGTGAATTACGGTTCGCAAGGGAATCCCACCGACTACCAAAGGCTTCCATTGACTTTCAAAAACTACCAATGACTTCCAAACGCATCTCCTGAATTCTGAAAATTTTTAAGAACTTTGAAAAATGTATTCGAAGATTTCTAAAAGTTTGTTGGAATTCCGAAGACTTGTATGGGTTTCATAGACCATGGCCCATGGAGCAGGTTATTAGAAATCGTCGACTGCAATACTCGATTCGTATTTGATAGATTTGCCTCGGAGATACCCTGGAGGTGATATTGAAAAACGGTTTGGGAACATCGGAGGTGTCCTTGCACTGGCACGGTATTCGACAAAAGGGTTCTGCCCACATGGACGGTGTTCCAATGGTCACCCAATGTCCGGTGTTACCATTTTCCATATTTCGTTACGAGATAAGGCCAGAGAGGTCTGGTGGACACCTGTATTACGCTCAGTCAGGTGAGCTTCCGCCACACAAAAAAACTAATAAACCGATATCTAATTAATTCGCAACATTTTTTGCTCGTTAGTCGCGATGACGGATGAAACGATGTAATTAATATCGATGTTGATATTCCGGTGTACATTCGCTGAAAAAAGTTTCTTAATTCCTGCAGCAGCGAATGAGCCGCTCTGCAGTTACACACGCCAGACACTGCAGACCGAATTATTGATCAATTCGCATACGAAGGCTCCGGGTAATTTGCATGCGGAGTTGTTTGAAGTCTATGCGAATTACCGAGCGAGGGGTTTCAGCCGTACAGTCGTTTCACAAAATTGTGAAAAAATTTGACCGAAATCTTCGATTTCCTATTAATTACACTCGCCACATCCAGCAAAGAATCGATCGCAAAAATCTGGACGAAATTTGACACAGAATCCTTTTATTTTATTCATTCATTCAATCGAGGGGGAAATGACTCAAGATTTGACTGACACATCTTTTTATCTTTAAATGAAATAATTTGAATTATTATTAGAATATGTATATTCATTATTTCTGATTATTTCATTTATTTCTCATTACTTCTCATTATTTCAGTTATTTTGAATCATTTTTTGAATCACAAGACTCAACGTTATATCATTGAAATTGTAATATTTTATTGTTTTCTAACTCGATTTTAAATTATGATGATATAAAGAGATGAAAAAAATGCGATGACTGAGTACTGGCACCGTTATAGATAATAATTTCACCATTCATCCAAATTCCCAACAGCGCCCCAACAAGGCGACGGTCTTTACGGAGCATTGATAGTCCGTGATCCAGGAAGTGATCCAAGCCTAGAAAAGACTCTGCTTATATCGACAAGATTCGAAGCACCTCTGACCCAACTTTGGCCAGAGATATCTTCACCGATTAACATTTTGGTGAACGGGATGGTACGACAAAATCATTATTCCCACGGAATGTTCACTCTGATACAAGTTCTGATTGTTATGATAAAATGTCACACAGAGAGACGGAAGTCGGGTAACCGTTGATGGAAATCGAAGATACCTCATGCGATTGATCAATGCAAACGCCATCGCATGTCCTGTCGTATTATCAGTGGAATCTCATCAGCTTCTGGTCGTTGCTGTGGACGGAGAAAAAGTCCAGAGACAAACCTCGGCTTCTCATGTAGTCCTCTTTCCTGGTACGTAGACGTCTTAACCCGCAATAATCACCCCGGATCAATTTGACCCGAGCCAACTTCGACGCGTCATATTTTCGTATAAAAATTCACAGACATAATTTCAACATTGAATAATCGAAAAACGCGGTTCTCTACTAAAAAATGCATAAGTTTTTCAATTTTCCATATTGTCTCGCAAAAATTTAGAACGATACTCTTGAGTTATAGTGCTTCATAAAAAAAATTGTTCGTCACAGTGTCTTCCAGAAATTGTATTCATTTCGAAGGTCGAACTGGGTGATCCAGGCCTTGACAGGATAAACGAATGAAACATGTTTATTGACACATATTTCCGGTTTTTGTCTGCTCGATGCTCGTTTTATCAGATTGAAAGATAAATTGACCCGGTGTGATTATTGCGTTGGACCATCTCCGGAGCTGGTATTAATTTGTAAAAATTCTTCTTCGACCGTGAAATCGTTCGGAGAATTTCCTCTGCGTGATAAGATTCAAAGTGCATTAAAAGGTGCGCGCGCATTTTGTGCGGATAGTCCGCGAATACAACCGCGGTGCAGGGGACTCGGAGAGTCAGGCAGTGCCGAGTGGGTTGCAGTATAACAAAAAATAAAGAAGGTGTTTCGCGAGTAGGGGCATCGGGGCCGCGCGCTCCGTGAAAAATCATTAAAACGTGTACCTTATACCGGCTCCATTCGCGATCTGACCCTCTCCTGGACTATCCGCGCTTCTGTCGAGTCCGCGCTGATCGGACGCGCGTCATTCCGCGGTCAGTTTCTCGAGATTTTCGAAATAATCCGAGTGTCTCGAAAGCTTTAACGAGGAATTTCGCAGCGGGAAGCGCATGCACACATTTTGCCTCTGGGATACCGTCGGGGTAATCGAAGAACGCGGCATGGAGTGGACGAGGGACAAAACGCTCGAGCTTCTGCACGCTTATCAGCAGAGACGTGTTCTGTGGGACTGGAGTGCCCGCGGATACAGGGACAGGACCAAACGGCGCCGAGCCATACAGGAGCTGGCGGACGTCCTCCGCTGCAACACGCTGGAAATTGAGAAGAAAATAACGAACTTGAAGTGTCAGTACTCCAGAGAAGTGCACAAGATTCAAAACAGCCGAGACGTGGCCACCGGACCCGAGGACATCTACGTATCCAAGTGGTTCGCTTTCAAAGCCATGCAGTTTCTGCAGTTCGGAACGCGACGTTACAGCAAAAGGAAAAAGGTGAGACCCCGAGGTGTTTTGGATCCTGAAAATTTTCAAAATATCTCGACTCGACTCGATTCACGTTCGCTTTGTCTTCGGGTCCACTTTTTAGTCTCGTTATCTCATATCCGTTGAGAGGATATAATTTCGAGTAAAACAAAAACCGGTTAGCGATCGCCGCACGCCATCCGCTGCAGACACGGACGCGTGTATACCGCGAATTTTTTAGCGTGGTAGAGGTGAGCAGGTGGAAGACAGCGAGTCTGAAATACATAAAAATACTTTAGCGTCCTTTACGGAGCAGCGCGATAGTGTGAGAGAGGCGACAGGGCTGAACCGTGAACGAATTTGAGACAAGGTCCAAGGGAATGGGAATCGGAGTGGGAATCGGTGCCGGAGAGACAGGCCACCGTAGTCCGCAGGTGCTTGATCCTTACCAACGGAAACGAACCCGGGGAAACAAAGGACGATATTGAAATGGATTATTTAGAGGCTTCTCGAAATTCGGGTGCCTTTTTGTTTCACCGAATTTCAATTAGGCATAACACCAAGGGCGAGGGGGAAATAACTCGAAATTTGACTGACACATTCTTTAATTTCAAGTTCATTTTCTTCATTTCACATTACTTCGTCAGTTAGTTGAGTTAGTTCGTCGGTTATTTCAGTTATAACTTTAGTCATGTCTCATTATTTCATTTATTTCTCATTATTTCGTCCAAATTTGAGTCAGGGAAAAATTATAATTTGATCAGAAAAAGTCAGGGATTTGTTAGAACTTTTTCCAGTGGCCACCACGATGAAGTAAGCACAAGAATGTCGTATTTTACGATTTTTTCAATAGATTATCGATTTAACAAGATTGAGATGTTCGAGTCGAGTCTGAGAACGACTTATCTAGATAATTAAGTCTGCGATTGATTAAACAGGGATTGATAAACTTTTTGCAGAAAGTTGATCAGCTAAAGCTCGAAGAAGAAGAGTACATCGTGAGTGACATTGACCCCGAAAGCATAGCTTTTCACGATTGCAGTGACGGTACAAACGGATCGGCTACTGGCTCGATGATAAATGTGTCGCTGAGCGAAGACGCGGAGGAGTCATTTTCGACGAATACCATCATAATGGAGGAAAGGCTCGGGGTTAATTTGATGAGGGGCGACGAGGACGCGAAGGTCGAGGGAGACGAGACCGACAACGAGCGGCGAAAAAGTAAGGAGGACTTCATAAAGTTCGGAGAGAGCATCGCGGCTCAACTCGCCCAAGTACCCGACTCGTATTCCAGATCCGTAGCCAAATTGAGAATCAATCAGATCTTGTTCGAAGCTGAAATTGGAGTCTACGCGCAAACCAGATCCTGAATTATCGCAAGACGTACGTCGATATTCTGATTTTTTTACACTCAGGACGCAGAAAAAAGCGAAGGGTACGAAACACGATGACGATATATATTTCCACGATGGTTACAACTATATTCGTTTATTTCAACGATAAATGAGATGAAAGAAACTGCGAAGCTAAGGCTGGACGACACAAATATTCGTGTAGTTATCGTTAAAGAAAGCATACACAGTTAGGTATTTTTGTAGAAAGTGATCGTATACTATGACAGTGTACAGATTTTTTGTCCCCCAAATCAACAGTATTTTTAATTTTTAAGAACATTTACAATATTTCATACATATTTTCCTAGAATAATCGATTCATTGAGTATCATATTAATTAGACTCTGAACAACTACTTAGTACATTTCTATCATACAACTACACCCCTCATTTTGTATTTGAAATATTTTGCCAAATGAAAATGCTCAACTTCACGACGTAAAAAAACGTAGAAATACTCAAAATCCATTACTTCGCGTTCCTTCTTTCGTAATCCCCATAGAAACTCATCAGCGTAATTGAGAGGGTAGGTGCAAAAGATCTGGAAAAAATTGAGGACGTGGATGAATCTTTTGATAAAATGTGAAAATGTGCAGGATGTTAGTTTCCTAGTTTTTATTATTGTTATCGTCACTAATTTTTGTCCGAACTTATGTCAGTTTGACACCAACCCTCTTGATTCCACCTTAATGATAGCTTTATTATAACGAAGTGAGTTGTCGATAATTAGTTAAGCTAACAATAGTAAGTAAGATCTTCTAGAGAATTGTGATAAGTAATAAAATAACGAAGTTTTAAGAATAAATACTTAATCTACAAATCAGATCTAGTATCTAGTACACATATTGTCCATGAGGGGAAATCCCCTTCACTATAAATTAATGTATCACTCCATGATCAAAGCATTTCGATGCGAGTACGTCACGCCATTTGTAATCTAATTATAAGAAACGATGTATATGTATACATAATTATGTAATAGCAATCTTTTGTACTCGTTTGTACTTTTTTTAAATCCACGTATACCTATGTATAAATTTAACTATATCAACGCATTATGTTATCAACTTTGTACACATTTTTGTTCAATAAATCTTTGTATCATAGAAAATATAACGTCTCTCTTTATTCACTATCGACAATTTCATTGTCAGTCACTTTTAAGATCAAAAAACTTACTCATCGATCCAAATTATTCCAGGTGAAAGATTCGACATGATCATAGAGACTGATCAGCCCATCGGGAGGTATCTGATCAGCATTCAAGGAATGGGAGAGTGTCAGGGTCTGGTTCACTCAGGGTCTTTGGATTACGAAGGGTCTTCCAGCTCGACAAGAGTAACGGCACCAGAAATCAACCGTCTATCCAAGGACGATATTGCTGCCTTAGAAAAAGGTCACGATTGTCAGAGAGTGCTGAACACCATCGTTTGCTCTTTAGACACCAACGGATTCTTGGATGAGTCGATGAAGGTTGAATCTGACGAGACTTTCTTCCTTTCTTACGATGTGAACACCATCGATCACGTCATTGACGATATGACCGACTTTGCGTACAATATTTACGGGTTCACTCACTATCCTACCTATCTGAGTAAGTGAGATGATGATTTATCCATTATTGTATGTCTTCTGTGATTTTAACGATGACTTTTGATCAGGTATGTCGATGGACAAGCCTGAGGTGGCCCAGATAAATGGAATCACGTTCAAATATCCGACTTCGCCGATACTCAGTCAGCCGGAAATCACGCCTGACGAAATGATCTGTTCGATCGAGGAGAGATCAGAATATTGCATCGCCAACACGCCGCGGTTTTGCGAGTGTTTGCAAATCCTCGAGGTGCCGGCGAACAAGACGATCGAATTGGTGATAATCGACGAAGGTGAGCGTCCATAGAGGTCCAGAAAGTTTGCAGGAAGAGGAAAGGGAGCATGAATCGATTCTTTACTTCCGTTATTTTCATTCGCAGGTTTTGGAGGGAATGATTCCCACACTTTCCACGTTCACGGATATCAGGTGAGTGTTGTTGGTGTTGCAAGCTTCGAGAAACCTATCACCAAGGCAGAAGTGAATGATCTTGACTCGGGAAATAGATTGCCTAGGAACTTGGATAATCCGCCTAAAAAAGACACGTTCACTGTTCCCAATAAAGGATACGTGATCGTCAGGTTTCATACTGACAATATTGGTGGGTGAATAAGCGAAGCCATTGCTAACGTAGATTTCGTGGCATTTGATTGAAATTTTGTTCTCGTAGGATACTGGATGTGGGAAGCTCGCAGTACTGGAACCTTGCCGACGACGTCTAGTCCTGGGATGCAGTTCCTGATGCAAGTTGGTACTCGAGAAAACATGCCGACAGTACCGATAGACTTTCCGTCTTGTGGAAACAACAAAAAACCTGATATGATATTCGAGAACAATTAATTAATTATAGTCACGAATTTGTTCAATACTTGTTTTTATTTATTTATTTTGTACAACTATGTAAACATATTTATTAAGAACCTTCCTTCGAAACAAGATTAGCTCGTTTATCAAATGATTCACCACTCAATCAACTTTCCCCTCCATTCCCATTTTTCCCATCCACTGTTTTCGATTTTTACCCCTTTTCCCATTTAACTGCAATTCACTGTGGATTGCTATATTTTCTATCTCCGCTGACGAAGCACACCGAGAATGGACATCAAAACCGCGTCAACTTGATCATGTATGAGGATATTCCTGAACATCGTGACGATTCGTCGATGCGCACCATCGTCTCATTCAATTTGTTTGGTTACATAAAGCAGCTCGTCTGCTCATCAAAATACGTCATGTACTCTAAAAATAATCGGGGTCATCATTTCGTCAAGAGGACAAATTTACCTGGGACAAACTTTGATCGCTAGAAAGATACGCAGCTCTGTTGGCCTACCGGCTCGGATCGATTTGATCAGCTGGTGAAATGCAAATGATATGCAAATTTGACGATTAGATAACTCTTTCAAATTCCTACCCACAATCTTGGGCAATAAATTTTACCCACGATGTTTCGATAGCCAGGGTCACCAGCAGAGCTCTAGTGAGGACTGTAGAAATAGAAAAATTTGAACAAGGTAACCAGATCATTTCGAGCGGTGCTATTCGCTATGTTACTGATCATATTGCGGATATCTAGTTTACTATTCATTCCGTTCCTGGATTTTGGTATGTAGTACAATTCAATAGCACATATTCTTTCCAACAATACTCATGATATTGTGTATCTCGTTCCACAGAAATGCGAACTGTGCAAGCCCAACAACACCAATCAATTAGCGAACGTTCCTTATACTGCCAATGCGTCGAGGCTGATGGTTTCGAGCGAGGAATGCTGTCAATAAACCGAATGCTGCCCGGCCCAAGCATTCAGGTCTGCCAAAACGACAGGGTCATCGTCGACGTCCGAAACCATATCGAAGGAATGGAAGCCACTTTTCACTGGCATGGTGTCTGGCAGCAGGGCTCTCAGTTCTACGATGGGGTGCCGTTTCTGACTCAGTGTCCCATTCCCTCGGGAACGACGTTCAGGTGAGGCACATCAGTCTTTTTCTTGTGCCATTTCCTCATTCGTTATCACGTGCTTGTTATTCCGAACCAGGGTATTTGATCGGAGGTCGACGTCACTACCGATTTGTTACTGACATCAAATCCGTAGAACCACAAAATCCCGATGTTTTTCAGATACCAGTTCATCGCGTCTAATCCAGGCACTCACTTCTACCACTCTCATTCCGGGGTGCAGAAGATTGACGGTCTTTATGGAAGCTTGATAGTGCGCCAACGACGTTTCATCGATCCCCACAGCGATCTGTACGATCATGATCTTCCGATCCATGTGATCCTCATCAGCGACTGGATGCACGAAACGTCGATCGAACGATTCCCAGGTCGCCACAGAAACAACCCTGGACAAACACCAGAAAATGTTCTCATCAACGGTAGAGGACGCTGCGAGGTAAGCTTCAGATGATTCTAATGATATCGCTGAGCATCCACAGGATCATTTGCTCCGCAGGGTATACCGACGAACGGAACGTCTCCGGTCGAACTCGAAACGTTTATTGTTCAGCCTGGGAAGAGATACCGCTTTCGCTTGATAAACTCTTTCAGTTCTTATTGTCCAGCTCAGATGACAATTGAAGGACATACCCTCAGACTGATCGCACAGGATGGCGAACCTGTATACCATAATTTCTTTCTCTGGTGAGCCACGGTACTCTACTTCTGTTGTGTTGCTGATGTTGACTTCCATGATCTTAGAATGATTTATCCTGGTAATAGGGGAGCGGATGGACTTCATCTTAGACACGATTCACCCAGTTGGAGCATACTGGATACAAGTCCTAGTCAAGTGGCCATTCTCCGGTACGCCGGAGGTCCAACGGAGCCGGAAACACGGAAACCGATATACCACGTGGGCTTGCATCACGGAATCGTAAGCATGGAATTAATTTGCAAATTACGGAAATCAGCATTTTCACACTACGGGTGTACAATCCTCTCGACGCCAGGTGCGATGTGCCACGATCCAACGCCGTTTGTGCCAATCAGCTCGTGCCCTTGAAGCCCGTGTCTGCAGAACTCCTCAAATCCAAACCTAACGTTCGAATCACATTGCGCTTCCAATTCTTCTCGTTCAAGAATTCGATTGAGGAACTTTTCAAACCAGGATTTTACCCTCGATTCATGGGTCAGTTTGATCGTGATGATTGTACGACATCTTTCATCAAATGAGTTATGCAAACTTGTTTCGTCAACGAATTAGGAGCGGCAGCAAATATAACGTTTTTACCAGCATAGTTGACGGCATTTCGTTCGTATTCCCGCGAGTGCCACCACTACTGACTGAAACCGTCAATTCCTCGGACACTTGCAACCGAAATAATTTACCTCGGAATTGTGGGACACCTTGCGCCTGCCCACACATACTCATCACATCACAAAGGGTGCGGTTATGGAAGTTTTCGTATATGACGGAGGTGAGCAGCCTCAGCTGGTGCAGTAGACTCTCCACTAGGCTGCCAACATTTTGACCTCAAGTTTGAAATTTGGATTCTCACCCAAAAAGTCGTAGATTTCACAGATAAATTGAACCCCTCCAAAGATGAAGGCATTCGGCCATTTTGCAGGAGTCGCTCAACCGAGTGAAATTTGGAATACCATCCTGAATTAGTCCGATGGAGAAATTGAAAGGTTGAGAGTCCTGGAATATAAAAGTTTAAATTAGTTTTCAGGTAACAGCTCGATTTTCGACCCCATTGAGCGACCTTTGAAAAATGTCCGATTACCTTCATCTTTAGAGCGGTATACTTTATCTCTAACATCTTTGACTGTTTTGGGTGAAAATCCGCATCGCAAACTTGAGGTCAAAAGGTTGGCGCCCTACTTTTCATATGTTCAGAAGTATTTGATCAAAAGGGGAAAGTGTGCACCAATACAGTGCGCGACTATGCAGATTCTGCTGTAGTTAGCATCATCCATGAATGAGTTCAATTCAACTAATGGTCGTTGCAGTGTCTCTGCATATGCTGCAGGCGCATCCGTTCCACCTTCATGTTCCAATTACTAAATATCGGACGCTTCCAGGATGGAAGAGACATCTCGAAAAGTGACATCGACAAGGTTGTTAACGAGCATCAGATGATGCTGGATTCAGCACAATATCGCCAACCAGCTGGAAAGCATTTGTCATATATTCAACAGGAAATTAATTTTATCTTAATACTTGCAGGCTGGTGGCTGTTCCATTGCCATTTGCTGTACCATATTATCAGTGGGATGAACGTCATCTTTCATGTAGGTAACGAGGAGGATCTTCCACCTGTACCTTCCGAATTCCCCACTTGCAACAGCTACACACCCGAAGTAGCGTGAGTGGGGAGTGGAAACCGCAAAGTCATGGGCAAACAATGTTCAAAGAGTTATGTAATGTTGGTTTGACTTCGTTTACCAATAAAGATAACAATCCTGAAATTTGGGAGCACACTGCGACAATTTGTGCTGGAGGAAGTGATTGATAAGTACGAATTGATCTCACGCCCTGTAGTATTGATTGGGTAATTGAAGGTGAATCAAAGACATCGATTTATCAAAACATGTATAACGATTTATTGAAGAGCTATTCAAGCACATAATAAATTCAATGAAATGCAGGTACCTACCTAGCTACGCACTAGTGTTATTATTAATCAATAAAGTCATCAATATTAATCAATACGTACGACTCGTCAATTGAAAAGAGAATAGTTGCAATCAGTGTTACTGACAGTTTTACGTTTGGTGGGACGTCTGAACTTTCTTAATTGCTTCAGTTCTGTGTAATCGGATCACAACTGTACATACAACAAAATGAAATTTTATTCATTTTCATCGACACTCGAGGCCTAATTAAGAAGATGAAATGTGGTCTTGTTCCGACCATGAGTTATACCTACAGAATTCTGAGACATACCACCGAAGTATTCACCGTCCACGACTATAAATCTACATAAGTTTGCCGTAATTTGCTTAGAGTACTTTTGATTAACAGTCTTCAATCTTCTGGGATGTGATGTAAGTATTATTAATTCTCGCTTGTCGGCTTGTGTGACTCTTGTGTAATCGAGTTTTCTTTATTTTGATTACATTTTTTCGGGTACTTTTTTGACGCTATTCTTATCATATCCTGCCCTATACACACTGGATAACGACGCTACAACAGACAGTGACAATAATTATTCACCACAATTATAATTAAACGATGTACTGTTTTTTTTTCCCGTACCTCTTGTTCGATAATATAATTTGGTACAACAATTGTGTGTTACAATAATAATTTACAACACCTATACCGCAAAAACTATATACTCTATATTTATAAATTTATGTCCTTACTTATTGGTTTATGAACAATAAAACGACCCTAAGATTTGCAGATCCTTAAAAAATCTTAGACGTTACCCACTACCAGTCGCAATAATTGGTATAATCAATCATTAAATCAGAGGATGCTGTAGGATTCGACCGTCAGCCGAGTTTTGAGACAGGATATTTTATCAGAAAGAAAATCTCAACCACCACAAGTGAATAATATTTCAAAGATTATTTGTATATCAGAACTTTTCAGTCACTATAATTACTGCAAGCTGACCTGATACAACTGTACAATTACACACGTTGGTAATTACTAATTGAGACGAGTTCAATACACGATATAATATCTATACATGACTCATGTGTAACTGTTTCAGGCCTAGGTCCAAGGTCCAAAACTGTTGAATGAACAGAAGACAAAATTTAAAAGTAGCTAAGATGAGTTTCTTTTAAATATCCTCCTCCGAATCCACAGGATTTTCACTACTTGAATCGGTATTGAACTCTGGAACGTCAGAGCCAAACATTCGCTATTCCATGCCTATACCTACGGAGATGGAATCGTACACGAAGAAAGGGTGATATAAAATCTATATCCAATCAAATTGACATGACATACAAATAGATAGAATAAATTGTGGTGAATTTTCAAGACAGTGTATCATAGGCTTCGATAGTTACATGAGTTATATTATGTTATATCTTACAATTGTTTATTTACAATGAGGACACGCGAAGTCTTCGGCGATATGAATGCCTGAAATGTGATTAAGCTACTCATGTGAATATGCTTCATAAATAATTAATTCGAAATTATATAATTGTGTCGTTATTACAGAATCCGTTTATCAGAAGTCGCGTGTTTTCCCTAATAATTACTTTGGCCGTGAATAATGGATAATAAATCGACTCAAATTTATCATTGAATGTACATCGTCGATATTTTCGAAACAATATTGAACGTGCATGTATGAAAGTTTGTTGAAGTCTAAGAGATACCGTGTGTTCACATGAAACTATAATCCAAATATTCATTCGTAACGTTTCTATGACTGTTATTATTAATGTAATTACTATTTACATAGGTAATAGATCAGATAGGTACTTATAGTTTCATACACGATTCACGGTATGGTAATATAAAGCAAATTTATATCAGAGTGCTTCGAACATTTTGCATACCTCTAAGAATCGAATACGAAGAATTATTGGAGTAAAAACATGACTAATGAGTTAATATTGAACATTTTTTATCTGTATTCTTCGGGTTATAACATTGTTCAGTGTTTTTTCCTTCTTATGTATTTTTGTCTGTAAGGCTGATCACTTATATTAGGTGGATGATTGTATTTACAGTAATTTGTGTAGGTACCAACATCGAGAAACACCGAGGAAATTACTATGACAGTTTAGGAAAGGTGTATATTTCTATCTCACATTGAGAAATATGAAATCGTATGTGAAGGATTTTTTGAATTCTCGAACGTCAATCAAAGATCCGAAATTTTGTTGTATCAGCCACAGAAGGGGGTCTGATTCTCTAGAACTATGAGGCCCACTTATTATTCATGTAAAAGACAAAATTTTTTAGATAGAATTCAATTCAAATAATCAAATTGAATCAATTTGAAACCCTTGAAAAATAGAAGATGAAACTGAAAGCTCTTTTTCTCAATGATTGATAGAAGTACACTGTAAATTTAAAAATTTAGGTACCTAAATGCTAATTATATAATTTCTGGCAAGAATTCACTACAGATTATAATTATGACAGAGATATTTTTTCAAAGAAACTATTAGAGCTGTGCTAGATGAATCAATTGCTCTATTCCAAGTCGTATATATGTATATCTACAATACTCACAATTTGTATACTCGATTCAAAGTTACATACATTGATTTTTTGGTTTTTCTTTTCCAACAAGTTTTTTCAAAGTTACATAATTTGGTATCGCATATATTATTTTTTATACAGATAATCTTGAAGATTGAAGAGACAAAAAGCACTGTAATTATTATATTCGTTTCTAAGTACTTCACCTATGACTTTCTTCAATATATATGTATATTTAAAATACAATTACAAAATTTACAACGTCTCAAGATTTATATACTTCTAAGTGTGTATACTTACGAATACATACAATTATTATAATTACAATAAGCTACGAATTCTATATCGAAAATTGTACAACTACTTTCAAGGTACGCGAATTAATTATCAATTATTATTATTATCATTATTATACGCTGTATTTACAGTCAGGGTGCATCTACATTCTCATCGTCACGAGCATCGACGTATTATTGGTCTGTATAATTTCATTGTTCGGAATAAGCGAGAAAGAAAAAAAGAAAAGGGCACTTAGATTCATTTTCAAACTTTTTGTCAATTTCTGTTTCTCATACAAACTCAAATCTATTAATAAGAGAATTATGACGGTGGCAGTGCTGGTTGAAACGCTTGGGCAAAGCGATTATACCGTAGCTGTTGGTTTGTCGTATATTTTTAGGATATACCCGAAATGAAATATTATGTAACATAAATAATACAGGAGGAAGGATACTGAACCGAATGAGAAAACCAGCCGTCGAATTTTCATGACTGATTATTGTAGTGCATCTCGATTAATTTATAAATCTTACCGTGCTATAGTTTCAATAACGTTACTAATTAATCAGTTTACGATTTTTTATTAATCAATAATTAGATTTAATTATTAATATATAAACATGATGATATATTAAGGCCTCTTAGTTACTAACGACAGGTCATCTCACCTCTTTTCTTCTTGACCGCTAAATTCCTACTGTATTGTATAATATATGTAATGATACCTAATCAAGCAACAACAACAACAATACTTCAGCGTGCATCATCTACGATTACCGATTAATTTAATAGATCGTGAATTCTCCAGCATACGTGTAGCGACTATATTTATCAGCATATTATTTACAAATCTTCATAGGAGTGTGTACAGAAGCCGCATTGAAACAAAGCTGATGAATTTGAAATTTTAATTACAACAAAACGATTATATTTTATGATTATCAGAATAATGATAAGTGTATAAATTTGGATGAACAACGATAACGGAATTAAGATTAAAAGGAAGAAGATTAATTATCATGAATAAACTAATAAAGCTATAATGCTGACATGAACTGACAAATTTACTTCACTTCAGATATTGATTGTACCTATCCAAAATTGATGAGGAATACATACCGACAACTCACCAATAATGACATGAGAAAAAGAATTGAATTGAAATAAGGTCATCAGGCCTAATTGTGGTGTGAGTGAATCGATCAAACATGGCGCCTGTGTATCGTCGCAGTAGGAGCGAGAAGATTACTTTTTGCAATTGAGGGTCGTGTTGCTATTTGAGTACCGAAGTTATGGACATTTTTCGAGCATGCCAGTCCTTGAAGATAGGTACACGTCAATATTCTCGACAAGTAATTAAGAGATTAATAGAAAACTTGGGGTAAAGTCGTGAGGTGGACGAGTGCCTTGACCCAAACGGCCGCCATTACAATTTTCTTTACAACCACAATTCGCAATACGAATCAGATTATTAACGTTTCGAATAGGTATCTATACTTCACTGTGATGCGATTCAATCAATAACCAGATCGAAAATCTGAAAGTGAATGAAACGAACGTTGAATCTGTCTTTCTTCTGTGACTGTGTGTGAGTCAAGCAGCAACGAGCCTTAATTATTATTTAAAATAAAAGGATATATGATTGTTGGGCGGGGATCATCCAGATAGTGCTCTCTTGCTAGGGTGGCGAAAAAAAAGTGATGATAATAATGAAACAAAATCGAAATGATATTGATAATTTATTATATTTCTGTATCAACTTTATTGTTGTATCAGCGACGCATCAGCCTCATGCATCAGCCACTTTTCCACTTTCCATATTCGAAGGCATATTCGCTATGATAGAGTAATATTCTCTCAATCTTTACTATTCATTTATGTATGTATTATGTGAGGTACCTTATTTATTTATGTATTAAATTATCACCTATTATAGTTTCGGCATGATAACGACGCGCGTTACTCTGCAACTTTTTTTTGTTCTATCAACAAGACAAAATAAAAAGTATATTCATTTACTCAACTCTCCTTCGTTCATCACGTGTATTCCTTTCTTTCTCTATTATGTATGTAAACATGCTGCGTGTAAAATAAAATGAAATTTACCAATCTAATTACTCCGCTTATTCTTCATGACTGAATACAATATGAATTTTCAACACACACACTTTTTGCTCTGTTGATATATAAAACATTTGTATTTCTTCGCTCGATTTAACAATATCCTCGATACGTAATGAATGATAAATCAATCTTGATTCCAAACCATTCAGTATGGCGTTGGGTAAGCAAATCAAGAGCGAATACCTGGCACCTGGTGGCTGCTAAGAGAAAACTGAACTGTTCGGGTTATATTTTTACATTTCATTATTTTCATCAAATTGAATCTGTTGATACGGAGATTAAAAAATATGGAGATTCATATTTTTTAGTCATTTTTGTTCGACACTGAACACAAATAACATATCAATAGGAGGACTTTCATAGTCTCGTCTCAACAGTTCGTTTCCTTTTTCGAGTCGTGTCAAACGAGCCACCAGGTGGCGAATAGTCTGGCTCGAAGATTCCTCGAGTTATGGTCTGTAAAATTTTGTCAAATTCGCCTCATTCAAAGAGATCTGTGAAAGATTGTTGATTGAAAATTCAGGTAAAAAGCTCGAACACCGGACATTGAACAAAGTGATTCCACAGCATTAATTTCAAACAAAGAGAAAAAGAAACGAAAATACGTTCAATAATTAAGGTAAAGAGCGGCGTTTCTAATCGCACTTTCAAATTATCATATCAGGCAGCTCGTGCTGGCTATTGGCAGGATACAGGGGTCACGCTTACTGGCTGCTTATAATTATTTACATGCGTTTTTCGTCCCATTTCCGTGCTTCTTCTTTCGCTATATAATCACTAAAATTACTTCGCCTTACGTAAGCCTTAGATCGCTATAATTTACTTATCAATTCACGTTTCCAAATTATTCTTAAAGATTACAAGATTCTTTCGATCGAACTGTTTCCAGGCTTGTCTTAGACTCCGAGGACACACCGATTTTTGACCCCATTACGTTTCAATTTTACACATTGTTAGATCTTCGTCGCCCCACGACCATAAGACAAGACTCGAAACGGTTCTGAAAATATTTACAGAGATGTATCATCAGTATAGTATTATACATGTTGGTTGTATTACAGTTCTGACTACCCAATAAGGTATTATGCACTGTGGAAGTTTACTATTATTCGTTCTATTGCTAGCCCTTTTTTTTTCCAAAATTTAGATTTCTTATACACTTAGAACAAATTTTCTTTCTCCCTTTCTAAAGAGACTAGTGAATATTTTCATAGTGAAATTAGACGCACATACAAATTTGAAGAGAGTGTAAATATCTATAGAGTGAAACAAACAAGTACATGTCCATTACAATGCGATCTAAAGTATATTTTATTTCTTCTTAAACACGTTAGAATATCATATGACGTTTCTGAGCTTTGATTTTCCAAATTACGAACAATTTACATTTTCCAATAAATCTCTACTCTCTGCAGGCATTCATACAGTTCTCATTTTGGCGGAATAAAAGAAATAAAGAAATCTTTACAAGTTTCTTTTTCTGTTTGTTTAGTTCAATTAGAAATTTTGTTTTCGATTTTGATTGGGAAACGAAAAGTTTATGTGGTAGATGTCAATATTCTGATTCTACTGATTATATCCTGAACTTCGTTTCCGTCTTTGCACACATCGATCCATTATTTTAAATCCATTAATGATTAATAAGTCCTAATTATTTACAGTTGTAAGTTCTTGTTCATTTCCTCATTTTTATTTTAGCTCATCCATTTTCATTTTCATCCGTGATTTCTCTACTACAATTTTCTTCCTTCTGTATCGAATACGAATAATAGGAATACATAACTTTACAGCGTGATGCGATTTAAAAAAAATTCCGACATACTCACGTTTATTCTTTGCGATTATTTATCGCATAATAAGTATAATTGATTAATTGAGAAATTAACTATCGTCGAAACAGGTGCTGATGCTTACAGAGAGAACGTACACATAATAATAATTATTATTATTTGTAACATATAATCTATCCAAGAAGAGATTTGCCAATTGATAACGTTACGTCTAAAAGTTACACACCTAAAATATTTCAATAATATTATTATCATTAGTCGATTAATTAATTGTTATTAATTATCATTAGATGGCGAGAAAAATCTAACTTTTTTTCGTTATGTTTCAATTTTGTATTGTTTTGCTGTTTCTTTAATTTTATTTTCACTATGTTGAATCAAAATTCAATTTACTATCTTCATAGGTATTTAATTATCTACTCTATACTTACTAATGATTTTTATTTACAGGTAGGTACGCAGCCGCTTGGCAGTAAAAATAAAGAATGTATATTATTCAACATCCTGATTCATTTGATCGATGTTTATATCCTTAAATTTTGTCTTTTTGTCAACTTCATTTCATTTAATCTAATTTCATTGCGTTGATGAACTCGATTCTGAAATAATACGCCAAACACACTTGTTCCCACGTAATTTTACGTAACACATAGGTAATTAATTTAAAGTTTTGAGTCAGTTAATTGAAAAACAAAAGTTCATGAATATGATCGCGATAAATACTGTTGAGAAAAAGAAAACAAAAATAGTCTTTCTAGAATGAAAACTTTTAGATAAAAAAAAACTTGATTTATATGTGACTTTTAATGTACGTTGCTAATATGTATGATTTATTTACAAATGAATTTTTAACGCTAGTATATCTAGTGTACGGAGCTGAATGAATGAGACATGTTACACGCCGCTGAACTATCAACGAAACTGATAGTTACGCGACAAACGGTTCACTCATTAAAATCACGACGGTGTTAATATTGTTTTTCAAATTAGATTTCGAAATATTTCACCATCGCTTGGATCATTAGCTAAAATATCTATTTTTCTAGACTTTATCCGGTATATTTATTATAATATTAACGTGTAAGAATTATTTATTTATATATATATTGTGTAAAAAAGAGAACACATTTGTTTGTTTCGTTTTTCGTTATCTTCTTTCAATTTTTGTTCTTTCACGTCTCTCTCTCTCTCTCTCGCTACAAAATCAAATGTGACTTTTAAACCTAAATTAATGTTACACCTTCTTTCTTACTATTCAGTTTCCTTAGTCTAAATCACACTCAGAATATTTTATGTATATATTTATTATACCCAACGAAATGTCTCAGATTCAGAAGAAAGAGATTCGCTCTGGGTAAACTCTCATTTACTCAGAGAGCTAAAAAGTTTGATTTCACTCCCATCGCAGAGGCTTGCTAATCTTTAACATAGATTCTAGATTCTCATCTTCAAGGATTACTAAGCTCTGAGATCGAGCTACGTCAGGCTCGACGTCGATCCCAATTTCTGAATCTGGAAAATTTCTTACGTTTCAAGTTGGTTCTAGTAGATAGCCGAAAAATAAGTAAGGGCTTCGTGTTCTGTGTATTTACATTAGTTTCTTAACGGTGCATATTGGACCTGCGGTCCGTTATCATTTTCGTATCATCAACGTTGTGACAAAGATTTTTCTACAGGATTGGAACAAAAGGTATCCATAATCTCTTGTACTAGGAATCAGTGACTGTCTGTTCCCACCTTTTATTCATCTTCGGCATGGGTACTATTGGATAATTCAATACGTGATTTCCGGTGACTCGTTTGATGATCGCTTCCTCATACCTTTAATCATATCCTTCGAATAAACGATCATAACGAGCGGAGTCGTATCGAATGTTTCAGAGCAGTGTAATATTCATACATTATACAACGTTTGGTCGTTGGTCTAAAATAACATGGGTCTGAACAATAAAAATCAGCAACTAAATCACGTCGTTTTTACATCGTAGTAAAAAGACGCCGTTCACAATATTCCTACGAATTTTACATCCCTAGATACAATACGCTAGAAATTTCTTCACTGCGTACGTCGTACACATTATAACTGCGAAAATAAACGCTATATTATTTTATTTAATCGTTTCTTAAAATAATCCATCAAAGTGTAAATGCCAGCTGTTTTAGTTTTAAATTGTCTTTGTACGAGTTGAACCGAGGAACTGGCCTATTCAATTATTTTCTACTATTTGTTTATTTATTTATTTATCATCATTATCTTGTCTATCGTTTTTTATTTATTATTTAGCTACTTTTATTCCGTCTATTAGCTAGACTCGATCAGGCAGTCTATTGTCTCTCTTAGCGCTCTAAGGGTCCAACTGCTCATCCTATCGTTTCTTCCTCGTTCTCTTTCACCTTTCTCTATTGAATCCCACCAATGATCGGAGAACGTTGGACCCAGGGAATTTTTATTCCCATTGATGAGGAGAGGGCGGCAGTTCAGAAGGGTGGGCCACCGTTGAGCTGTAAATCACAAACGACGTTAGAATTACGCTCTGAATCGATGATAACTAAATATTCATGCAGAGTTATTGTACATCCGACTATTCTAAAAAGGTGAAAATTGTTAAATATTTCAAACTCCCTGACAGCGAGCCCCATTTTGATGGTAGCTCGACGTTGAAGAATATCAAACAGAAAGAACAATTATAATTCTTTTTTGTTTTTACAAATTTATAATCGATGTGAGTGATGTTATGTTGAATAAATAATAAGTTTTTTTCAATAAATTAGCGATGTTAGATTCTGTGAAGCTACTGTAACGAGAATTTATCGGAAGCGTTAGGATTGCTTACAATATTGCGTTAGTCAATCTTCATTAACAGTCTGATATCCATGCAGCTGTCAGCATGAGTGCGACAGCCAGGTTTTATTCTCTCTTATCACGTATCGTCAAACAAACTACTAATTTTTTTAGTGCTTGCTTTGCCAAGAATTTTATACCCCGTAACTGAATAATAAACTTATACCACCGGAGTAGCGTTATGAAATAAAAAGGATTTTGCTACTTCTAGGCAACGTTGCATTCATTTTTTAAAAAGTACCAAATCAATTAAATTGGTTCGGAAAATCGGATTTAAACAAATGGCTTTTATCTCCGACCATATTCGTTCAGCAGAAGTGAATAATAAAAACAATATTCTGACAAAATGAGTAAAGTAATAGAATACGGTGCAAGAGAATCTGTTTTTTTTTTTTTTCCAATTGCTTGGCAAAGCAAAATCAGAATAAATAATCTACAAAACGTGATCTAACTACAGGATTGGATGTGGGTGCAGGGTTACGGGCGACGGGGTTTTCAGTATTAAGCCTATCGTGGATATATCTATGGGGATAGTAGTTTGCATGGATTTTTCGGGGCATATCTAACGAGGTCTCGAAAAGGCAGGGATGAGATTTGGCTATTGAAATTAGCGGAATACTTTTGATTGCTGCGTAGAACAAAATTAACTGAAGGCTGCATGGGTGATCAGGCCTTCTTGATTAATAGTTTTAATTAAAGCGTTCGATTATTTATATGTTTAATATACTTTTTTCTCTCTCTCTTTTTTTATTATCTTAAACAAAGTAAATTGCTCTCTTTATATTCTCTTCCTTTTATGTATATTCTCACATATATACAGGGCTGCTCCTTCGTAACTCGGTAACTCTAATGTAACAGATAATTTGATTCGACGATACTGAAAAAAAAAAAAAAATTATGTAGCATCAATTCTTGACTTTATATGAAACAACATTTATTTATAGCCAAAAGTGTGATTCGACTCTCGGTGACCATCGTGATTGCTCGAAAACCGTTGATAACATTTTTTTCCTTTCAACCCAATAATTTCACCATAACTTTTCTGATAGCACAACATTGGATTACGCGTTTTACACAATTTTTGGGAATGAATATCGAATACAGAAAAGAAAGTCTTGAATCTGACCTTGTAGCATAAAGAAGGAGCGAGTTACATGTTGCTAGTAATATAAAATACCCTGTATACATGTTTTTAATTAAAGGAATCTAACTATCTCTGTAATATGTATTTATAAAAAAAAAAACAAAAAAAATAATTGATGAAAATAAAAAAAAGAAAATGAAAAAATTCCTATAATGTGAATAAAAGAAACGTAATATGTTAGAGATAATTTTAATTGATTATATAAAGTACCTCTGCGAGCGAGGTCGTGCCGACTATAGCTGATTTCTCGTGTCATTTCTCTTTTCGTTCAGGAGAAGACGTAACGATTTGTAGTAGCTGATAGTAGTAGTAGTTGATAGTGGTAGCTGACAGTGGTAGATAGTTGATTCGGTAGTGGTAATGTGTACGTATACGCGGCGCACGGTGCTGGGTTGGCAGATGGCTTGCTCTAACTTGACGGCAGTAAGCAAGACGATCAAGATCAGTATCAGTCGAATCACAATGATCATTTGTATGGAGGATTATTTCGGGATAAAAACATGGATGACAAGGTAATCGCGACGATGTGATACGCCTTACCACATCATCGGAGTAGGGGTAGGGGTTCATCGTTGGGATATACTTTTACGGGACATCGTCGTAGGATCTTTTTTTGTTTCGTTTTTTTCATTTCTGTTTGGTTTCACACATGAAGTTATGTACTTTCTGGATGGAAATAGTGAAAACGATTGTGGTTGTTTTTTTGTGGTTGGTTGGTTGGTTGGTTGGTTGGTTGGTTGAGGGTGCCTGGCGACTATTACTGAGCCACCAACGGCTTACCTTGCGAAACTCTTGAACGCCGCTGACTGTGGGTTTATGCACAGTGGTACGCGCGTTGTGTTCAGCTGTTCCGCAATAAATTTGTGCATTTCCTCTGTAATCATAAATACAATTCACAAATTACAATCAACATTCGAAGACGAGACGCTCCACATTACACCGTTCAATTCTTGTGTGATACGCACCTTTCACCTGCTGCACACTGGTAAGTTTTCTTTCCCACAAGTCATCGAAGGTGTGCGATGTCGCGGGCTCAAAGTCACCCGTGTACTGTCTCATTCCGGCACTTGCCGTGTAGCAGCAAGTACACATGCAGGAATGGTAGCGCAGTCTTCCCTCATCAAGATACGGGTGAGCCAGCGCGTCGACTACCGTGATTCTCTTGTCCTATGGAAGACACGAAGGAATATTAGTCAAGTGAACGGAATACAAACATCGCCGACGCTGAAACTCTACTTACTGGATCAAAGACCAGCATCTGGCACAGAAGATGCACAGCCTCGTGCGTAGCTTGGCTACTCAAGGTGTAGAGAGCAGTTAGCGACGCGAGTTTAGGGGCCCTTCGAAGCATGTGAGAGCGAGCTCCTTCGCAGGCGTATTTCATGTCTTCCAGAGTCGGAGTTCCCAATAATTCTGTGATCAGTTCGAGCTGAAAGAGGAACGAGAATGTGTTATCGTGCGTTTCTGGGTCTGAGGCAATTCTGCGGGATACATCGAGATGGATGGTTCACCTGCTGGACTGGACTTTGCGCTTGGAATAGAATCCTTCGGCCAAGAAGTTCTCCAAAGATACAACCGACGCTCCATACGTCAACGGCGGCGGAGTAGTGCCTCGCTCCCATCAGGATCTCTGGGGCTCTGTAGTACTGCGTTACCACCTCCTGCGTCATGTGCTTGTTTTGGTCCGGCTCTTCCACTCTGGCGAGCCCAAAGTCACAGATCTGTAAAACGATTTAGTGAAAATCTGAGAATCACCGAACATGCAGAGTGAAGAATTCTCGTAATAGTGGAACTAGAGTTCGTCGTTTTGGTTCCAATGAATGTCGAAGCAGTAATAAATTATTCCACACCGTCATTCGTTAAATTAGTTTGGGTCTATAGTGACACGATCGACGATCTTACCTTCAGAACGCAATTGCTGTTTACGAGAAGATTACCAGGCTTGATATCGCGGTGAAGAATTCTCGAGGAATGGAGATACTTCAGTCCTGCAAAAAAGAATAGAAGAAAGCCACGTTAGTCTCTGCGCAATCAAGAATTTGACATCGAATGAATAGATACAAAGGTTCCAAATCTTGGCTTGTTGAGTGAGACTTCGGCGTGTCGTCAGAAAAGTTAATTCTCCGTTACAAAAGTTACCTTAAAAACATCCAATCCAAAAATTATTCCAGAATTTCATGGACTATGGTAATATGTGTCTTAGGAAAAGGGTTTCAGTGGTCTGCGATGAAAGTTCGTGCGCAGAGAACCTTTTCGTAGTCTCCCGGGGCGAAAGGATACCTGCGTATGAACTTTCATCACAGAAGGTCTAAATTATCGCTGGGAGTATCTTTGCAATGGACGGTTTCTGGTGATTTGAAAAAAATTATAACAAAAATTGTGTTAGTCTCCCATTGAATAGTGAACAAAGTCGCATTACAATCCTAAAAGCCTTTGCTGCAGCAGCAGCATCAGGGTTCGCGGAACGTTCTAATTAACAATGATTGAGCCGCGAGGGGGAAAACAAGTACGAAAACATTATTCGCTATTGGCTTGCGGAGCCACCGGCAGACTCCTACGTTTTTAGAATGACAAATCACAGTCAGGATGCATGCGTCCGGGAACAAAGAGTCGTTTAATGCGTTGCAAAATACGTACACCCGAATTAGTCACATCTACATACAAGATAATTCTTCAGGGCAAATCTACGTGGAAAAAAGTCACGAATGCATCATTGAAAAAAGAAGAGGAGCTGATCAGGAATCATTGGAACGGAATTCAGACGGTGAGATAATGATTCACTCTCTGAGAAGCGGAAACTCCAATGAGCTACGGACGTTGAAAGGATGAGCAGAGTTTAGGAATTTTCCTGTTCCCGTTATGAGACAGTAGGATTTTTGTTCTTCACACAATTGGTGGATTTGCCGCCCATATGGCTCATAAGGTAGACCCGTAGTCTTACCACTCATAATACGTACTCGTCATCGATATGCCCTCGGGGGGTGAACCGAAAAGGAAGGAAAGTAAATAATAATAGAGAGAAAGAAGGAGAAAAGGACCCCTCACGATCAGTCGAGTCGTGGAGGGTAATCTGTTCCCTATTCAGTTGACACTTGGGGTTCTGGGGCTCAGGGGCTGCTCCTCTGCATCAGGAAACTCGGGATTGCCCCTCGGTACCGTACCGAGGGGATGTCGACATGCATGAGACCCAGGATGCAATATGAGAGCAGGAACTCTCCGCTTGAACAAGGGCTGTGTGGGTATAACAGTGAGTCACTCCTAAAACCTCGAATATCGATGACTCGTACCAATTGAATCCGAACCAACTAAATTCAAATTGAACTCACAATTGAATAGGTTTTACTCGAGAACTGTGCCAGTTATCGAAAAATCACAAGACATCATAAACATAGATATTTTCCAAGTCTATAAAAAAGCTGGGGACCAATTTTTTTTACCTCTCACCAGTGCGAAGATAATTGCAAAAAACTTTGGGTCGGTTGTCGGGGCGTTTATTTGCCGGGGGAGTTTTCGGGGGTCATTCGCGGTGACGAGACTTACGACAATTATAGTTGAGGAGGGACAAGTTTGCCAATTCCAAACACACAGGCCAAAGCGGACGCGAAATGACCCGGGGCAAATTGCAGTACAGAGCCACACAGTGGTGGATAGAGTTAACTACGAGAGTTAGTGGGTCCAGGTATACTGTCGCAAGTACTTGCTCCGGCTACTCCTGGCGAACGAGCTTAACACTGGCTTAACACCAGCTGAAAGCTTAAGCTTTAAAGTGGAAAGACTGAAACACAGAACGGTAGATGATTCGGTATTTTAATGAGTTGATATTTATAGAATTCCTCGTCCACTTTGTCAGCAATTCGCGACTCCGAAGAATTTAAGAAATTTCTTTTGTAGAGCCTAAAAATAATGTTGATAATGAGCCTGGGAATTTTGAGCGTCTGCGGAACCGAGTGAAGAGGATATCTAGAATAGTCGACGGAGGGTGATGAAGCGTGAACGGATGTTGTAACCGGTAGTGTAAAAATCGAGTGAACGGAATGCATAAGTGGAAGGTGGAATTGAAATTGGAATTGGAAACGCGGGGGAGTGACGGGAGGGGGTGTGAAGAAATAGAAGTCGTGAGAATGAGGAGATGAAAGTGAGTTTGTACGTGCGAAGATGCATTGACCTTGCTCGAGGCGGTAATTTTAAAACACTGGTTTTAGAAGCGTTACAAATTTAACTTCAGACTTCTACTACCTTCGCGCAGATAAACAAAGAGATAGCTTTGTTCAGAAAATTCTGAAATTATAACCCGAGGTCTTTAATCCCGGTACTTCCCGTGCGTCAACGTGTATATGAAGATGAAGAGTAGTACGAGGCGATCCGAGTACCTAAATTTGATAATTGAAATTTGTTTTAAAGCGTAGTTAGAGGGTTGAATAAAAAGAACTAATAAATAATAAAAATTATCATTTATCTTGTGATAACGTCAAAGTCAACCCTCAAAAATGGAGAATTGAAGAGTGAAAGAAGTTTGAAGAACTTAGAAATTGGATAAACCGAATTTTGGAGAAAAATAACAGAAATCCAATATTCTAAAACCTTCGGAAACTCAAAGAATCAAAATATCGAAATTATAATATCGAATCTGAACAGTTCGGAAGTTCAACATTTCAACGACCGAAATTTGAAAATTCTCTTAACTTCCAAAATGGAAAAATTCGGGTACATAAGTGAATACAAAATTAAAAATGACTAACATTCAATAATTCTGTAACTGAAGATAAAACAATCGAAAGCAATCAAAATCCCAAAATTTCGACCACGCAAATCTAAAATATTCAAAAAGTTTCCGAGAATGTATAAATCAATCCCAAATTCGAAAATACATTGTCAACAAAAAAATGCAAATATGAAACAAAAAAAAAAAAACTCTAAAAATCGCAAAGATTGAGGATTCAAAAATTCAAAAACCATGTTCCATTCAATATTTCATATCCATTTCTACTCCTGCACATCAGAATATGTATTCGATCCGTAACCGCATGCAGGTCTAAAAGCGACTATGGAAATAAAGAAGCATGTGGAGAAGGGGGGTAAACCGGAAGAGTTGGCCCGTCTATTTATTGGCTTATATCGAGCGTCTAGACGACGGATCGGAAGCCATCGTCATTGAGAGCGGGACAGAGATATAGAAAGAGGAACGGAGAAAGAAAAAAGTAGGTAGGCTGCAGAGCCGTAGAGGTATAATGTACGTAATATAATAGCTGCGTGTAGCTTGAGCAGAGAAGAGGAGCGACCGGTGCAGTCCACGTTCACATCGGAAGTCGACGGTCGAACGAGTTAACGGAGACGACGAACGTGGCAAACGTAAACGGAACGATTCGACGCATCAGACCCAGACTAGACCGATAAAAATAAGATCGGATCCTAGAGATAGACTGCGATTAGTATTCGTGCTGAGACGAGAAGGTTCTGACTCGCTGCACCCTTCGGTCTCCTAGAATGCATTGGGTATAATTTGTATGCATAAAGCGTGATTCGAAATTCATCTCCCGGACTTATTTGTTGATAAGAAAAAGTCAGCGAGAGTCATTGATGGAAAACCTTGGCTGATCGATTGATCGAAATGTAAGCAACGCGATCTGTCGAAGGCATCGAATATAATCGATCAATCATTAAGGAAGAAACAATCGATCGGAATTCTTAATCAATCGAATAATCGAGACCCAAAAATCAAGTGATGGATAACCCCGATCGATCGACTAATCGCAAACCTCGAATAATCGATTCGTCGAAATCGAAAACCTTGAATAATCAAGAACTCGGACTAACCGAAAAGAAGAAATTCTGATGATCAGGTGAAACGTTGAGAAAACTTGTCGAGAAATTGAGGAAAACGATGTGAAAAATTGCATCTTCAAGTCGCTTCGGTCGTATAATTCACAGCTAAAAGCATAAGGAAGGAGGCTTATGGTACTTACCGCTTACAATTAGATAAAATGGATCATAAAAAGTGCAAAATAATTTGCATTAATTATTTTCAAAGTACAGCGCGGTTCGTTTATCCTTTGAACTTGCGAGACCGGCTGCATCTAACGTACATTACATACGTTTGTGTGTACGTCACGGTTAGCGATTTTACGTTTGATGCGGATGGGTTCACCGCACTCGCCGCGTTTCCATGTGCGTAATTAGGTATATACAAAGGCGTTGACGAACGTGCATTTTTATGACTCAAATATACGTATATACATATATCCGAAGAAGAAAATCAGTCTAAATATCATCGGCGTTGGTCGAAGACGTCAATCTTGAAAAACGACTCATTTCTGCAATGTGTTTGTTGTACGCTCATTTTTTTTGTTCTCTCAGCTTCTGCGTTGGAACACTTTCGACTTTTCCACCGAATTTATCATTCAACTTAACGTACGTCAATAAAATTGAATCTACTACATCAATGCCACTCCCTTATTCCTTCTAAAAAAACTAAACGATTCACGTACTTACGAAATCAATTTTTTTTACTTGTTAGGAAGATTTTCGCGAACAAGAAACGCGTGTTGTTGATTTGATTATCAGTCTGTCGTTAGAAAAAAAAATGAAGCCTGTCATTCCGAAGGTTGAACCACCTGCAAAGTCGGGCCTGAAAGGGTTTTGATCGTCGCAACTTCTTAATGGACTGCTTCATGGCTCTTCGATTCATCTCTGTACTACGATTGACGCTCTATCACGTATATGGGAAGTAATAATTTCTATTAAGTGCATAGAGTAGCAGAGAGATGCTTGTTGGGCCGACCAAAGCCGGTCAGCGACTCCTTATCTCCTTAGCTAGTAGTAGCGAACCGTTCACGTCAGACGCCGCGAGGCTAGTGGCCGCAGCAGCAGGGCTGACCCACGGGCCACGTATAACGCTTCACCTACATTTTCACCATTATCATATTCGTGTATGGATCGAGTTTTAGAAGCAAGGGGATAAATCTGCTCTCCTTCAATCTCTTTTTTTAACCATGTTTGCATTGTTTGTCTATGAAATTAACGAAAACCTTTAAGAAAGAAGTAATGTAAAAATTGATGGGATTTACTAGCTTTGAAATTTGTTCAAATGTAAAAAATAAAGTTTTATGGTAATTAAGGTTGAGTTTTTTCTTTACATGTTACAATTTCATTTTAACGGTTTGGATGTATCCACTGTATTGGATCACGTGGTCTGGAAAATATTCTGCGAGAATAATACGCAATTTAATCTAAGTATGCAGCAACGTCAGGAACTAATTTAAATTGCGGAAAGGCCGCGCGGAAAACGAGTTTGAAAAGACACAAACTTTGGAAAAATTGGATTAATATAAAGTTGAAATTATAGAACCCTGCCTCAACAATATCAACGAACTTTTTCACTGATTTTTTCTTTCAACTCCCAAAACTTGGAATTGATATCAAAATTCTCCAGACTGAAATGAATATTATATTCAATCCTATTTTCCCCAAAATTGCATCGATTCGGTCACCGGCTCTGTGAGTTGTACTAGGATACTGAATTTCAATTTCGTCGCATACCCGGGGCCAGATCAAAGAGCGGAAGTGAAAGATCAAGACGTTGATTCCGACGAGTCGTAGTAGGTGTGGGTATTGGTGGGTTAGGTTTTCTCGAGCGATGCTCCGGCGAGCAAGGCCTCTGGCCGGATGACGGGGTCTCGGGTCACGGATGGGTGGCGGCAGGACTGGTTTGGCCCCGGACTTCTCTTTCTCTTCGTATGTACTTACATACTTATGAAGAGGTGCTTTCCATACTTGCTCATTACACCGTCTTCCGACTTGGTATCAAAAACCGAAAGTTGCAAGAGGT
>JAEUYN010001998.1:0-26085 GCA_018257835.1 Euura lappo
CCCACGTCGATATTGGGAATTGAATTAAAAGTGAGGAGCTCGACAAGCCCGAGAACATAGTCTTTCGACGGCGACAACTCGATCGGCGGAAAAAAGCGTGTCTCCAGCGTGGAGGATGCTCCGGACAACGTCAACGTCAGCGAATCAGCCATGACTAATGATGAAACGATGCGTTGCATTCATTTTATAGCTGTCCACTGAGAAACTTGAGACACAAGTGTCCGCAAATCACAGTGTCATATTCTTGATACCTTCTATGATTATATTCTACGCTGCCTACACCGAGATATTTCATAAGATCCTCGGGTGGTTGTAAATCGCCAAAACTATCGAAATAGACGACTTTATCGCCCGTTTTCCTATACGCAACCCAGTGTGTTCCCGGGCCATTTTTATCATCAAGATTGATAATTGCAGATTCACGCTTTCTCGGCCCGCCATTGGGTAAATCATTTCGCATGAATACACCGCGGAAATATGGAATTTTCATCTCCTTGGCGTGGGTGCGTAAATCGGCGTCGGTGAGAGCTCGGCGTGGCAGCTTTGTTAGTTTTTTGGTGGTGCCAGGTACAACCCCATACCCTGCTTGTAGGGTTTCAGGTATAAACCTTTTCCCAACGCAATCGCCTCCATTGTTGAATTGTGGCGCTTGGACTCATCCAATTGACGTTTGTTAGAGCTGGCCTCGTTGACCGCCTTCGCTATACCTGCGGCGCCACCAGCCAGGGCTCCTGTGGCGCTGAGAGCCCCCAATATTGGGATCAGGAAAGGCAGGAAACCACCGATTTTCTTGGGAACAGGTAGAACGCGAGGCACACGCACCGTCCCTCGAGCCGCCGCTATACGGGCCCCAGCCAACGCCGACTCAATGGCTCCGGGACCGGGTCTCATTGATTTCTTTGCTGCTTGAATGACCGAATGACCGATTTCAGAGTGATTGTCTTCTTTTTCTTCACGCCGCCACTTTTGGGTTTCCTCAAACTCCTTCCTGTCTTTTTCTTCTTCTTCTTTATGGTTCTCCGCATGATTCCCATACCGAGTTTAGACTTTGCCTTCATGGTGTTGGTCACTGCCCAGGCTACAGCTCTTTCACCCAGACTGGCGTCTTTGGCTGAAACACGACTCCACGCCCGCTCGGCGAGTACTTTGTCGGCTGCGTTTCGCGCCGCGATGTTTGATCGATTCTTCTCGTATGCAATGTCGTGCTGTTTGCACGCGGCGTCTAGTGGATTGATTCCGGGATCACCGCGAGCCAATCTCTTGGCTAATTTGGTCCCCGGCCCACAGTACTGGTACCCTGGCACGTGTAATTCGACTGGGAGATTATTGATGATTTTATTCACCAGACC
This sequence comes from Euura lappo, assembly GCA_018257835.1. NCBI lineage: Eukaryota > Metazoa > Arthropoda > Insecta > Hymenoptera > Tenthredinidae > Euura > Euura lappo. The sequence goes on from JAEUYN010001998.1 coordinate 1,350, forward strand.
TTTTCCGCACTTCCTACGTGCATACCCCACCATAGTCGATCGACAACTAACCCGATTTCCCTATAAAAGCCTATATTTATACACGATGGGTGTTAGTCTTTTGTAGTCCTCTACCCACTGAGCATTATGAAATTTGAAAATCAGGCCCGCAAACTACCCGTCACGAATTTCGACAAATTGGTCGAGAAGAAGAAAAAGAAAAAGGGTAAACGGCACGGTGAACTACTGCCCAACAGTGTGCGCGCGGTCTTCTGCGGCCCCTCAAATTGCGGCAAGACGAACGCTCTTCTCACGCTAATCACCCACGGCAACGGGTTACGCTTTGAAAATGTGTACATCTACTCGAAATCGCTCATCCAGCCAAAGTATGAGTTTTTGCGAAAGTTACTCGAGCCGGTGGAGGGGATGGGTTATTTCCCTTTCGGTGAGCACGAGGAGGTGGTGAAACCAGAAGATGCGCGTCCCAACTCGTTGATGATTTTCGATGATGTAGCCTGTGAGAAGCAAGACAATATCAGAGCATACTTTTGCATGGGGCGTCATAGAGATGTGGACAGCTTCTATCTCTGTCAGACATACGCACGTATCCCAAAACATCTCGTGCGTGATAATGCAAATTTATTGGTGATCTTCAGGCAGGATGAGATGAATCTGAAGCACATTTACGCCGATCACGTGAATGCCGACATGACGTTTCAACAATTCAAAGATCTCTGCTCGGCCTGCTGGAACGATGGCAATTACAGTTTCGTTCTCATCAACAAAGATAGCGAGATCAACGCGGGGAGATATCGAAAAGGTTTCGATTGCTTTATAAGTATAAATTAATGCCGATGCATGCAAATACTTGCAGTCAAGTTGCAACAATCAGAGTGGCAACATGAAGAGCGAACAGATTCGTAAGCACAATGATGTGTTGCGTGAAATAGCGAAAGCTAGCGAGGTGATACGACGTAAACATAAGATGCTTAGGAAGGATAAAGATACAACCGAGCAGGCAATGGGGGAGATGTTCAAACCTTTGGTGACGCCGCTGCAGGAGTTGGTGGATACATCGAAGCAGCAGCAGCACATAAAGCAGGAAATTAAAACCGAATCGGGAGACGCGGGGGCGGTGAAAAAAGAAGAGAAGCCGGATATTTCTATGAAAAAAGGCGAGGAATCGACAGCAGCGGATGATCTGGATGAAGATGCTTTTTTCGACATTGAGGACGATCAGAATGCAAACGACGACGACGACGACGACGACGATGACGACGATGGGAACAAAACAATTGTAGCACGACCCACCACAAGTACACCGATAAGAAAGCCGAAATCGACGGATTCCGTGTGGCGGTATTTGAAAATGTTCGAGACGGACCATCGATCGGAGTTGGATGAGAAATATGGCGTCCGACAGCTGCTGCAGGGATTGAAGATTGGTGATTCGAAAATTAGCTTTGACACGAGTCAGGTGCACGTTGGCGGTAAAAAGTACAAAGCAACGCCTGGATTGCTTGAATTATTGTTCAAAAAATCACCCGACACCACCATCCTCAAGACCGAGGACAAGAAAAACTATGCTGAAATCGTCGTAGCGACAAACGTCCATCGGCACGGCTACAAAGCGGATAAAAGCATTCGCAGGGATGTGAAAAGTGCAAAGTACAAGAACTTTATCGCCCAATACGCGGAATCACCGAAAAAGAAGGGTGGAGGTCTGCCAAAGCATAAGATTGCGCGAAAAGAGGGGCAGAGTATGGATTATGTTTACTGGGACAATCCGAACGAGCTTATCGATAGACTTCGGCTACTTATGGCCTCACAGGCGGCCGGAAATACCAGCCATTCCAATGAAATAGTCTCGATTATTGAGGAGTTGCGCGAGGCTAAAATCATTTATTAGCATGAGATCAAGCATAAAATTTTCATTCACCCATTGACCGTCGAGCAATGAGCATAGACATATTCGGTCGTCAATTGACGGCTGGTGGAAAAGTAAGAAGTGTAGCGGGTATTCGCGGACCTCCGGGCGTGGGATTCAAGATCACCGCCGACAACCAGTACGATATAACCAGCAAACGATTGTGTAATATCGCCGATTCACTGGAGGAAAATGACGCCGTATCCCTGAAAGTTCTCAATATACGTGTACAGCGAGCAGTTGACAGTCTCCAGACCGTTATCAAGGACGCAGTTCACGCCATTGAGGTGAAAATCGCGAAAAATGACAAAGAAATTCGCAATGTTTTGACATCCGTGCCTGAGAGTATTGAAAAATTGAGGTATGATGTGAATTTACTGGGTGAAACTATCGTTGGCATGCAATTGGTGGTTGATCAAAAGAAACAGTGAGTGCGGGCTCGAAGAGATGTCGGTTGACATGAAAGAGACAATAGCGAATGAACTTCATAGGCCAGCCAGACGTAATTATCCCAGACGTTTTGTGGATATACGTGGCTTGGACGAGACTTGGCAAGCTGATCTTGTCGATATGTCAGCCTACTCGGGTGTCAACAAAGGCCACAAATTCCTCCTCACGGTTATTGATATATTCTCGAAATTTGCCTGGGGTGTGCCAATCAAGAGCAAAAATGCCGCGGATGTAACTACAGCTATGAAATCTGTGCTGGCTCGGGGTCGTGTGCCGAAACATCTACACGTCGACCAGGGCAAAGAATTTTACAACAAAGAATTCAAAGCTCTCATGGCACATCATGGTGTAAATATGTACTCGACATTCAGCAACTTGAAGGCATCCATATGCGAACGCTTCAATCGAACGCTGAAAAATAAAATGTGGAAGCAATTCACTCTCCAAGGCTCCTACAAATGGCTCGATATTCTTCCCAAATTAATCGAATCCTACAACAATACGAAACATCGGACAATCAGGATGAAGCCGAAAAACGTCACCGCATCCAATGAAAAACAGCTGTATCGAAGTGTCTACAAACCGCGACAGATCAAGAGGAGCAGTCTGAAGCGAAAATTCAAAGTCGGCGACAAGGTCCGAATCAGTAAATACAAGAATGTTTTCGAGAAGGGTTATACCCCAAACTGGACGACGGAGATCTTCACCGTTAGCGAGGTGAAAAATACCAATCCGCCTACCTACAAACTCACCGACTACCTGCAGCAACCCATTGAGGGTGGGTTTTACGAGTTGGAACTCAGCAGGGTGCAATACCCCGATGGTTATCTTGTGGAAAAGGTCCTCCGCAAACGTGGCAATCAGCTATATGTAAAGTGGTTGGGATTCGACAGTTCACACAACAGTTGGATAAATAAATCAGATATTTGAGGAAAAATATGTATCTTTTAATGACAATAAAATGAATATCATACATACATACACCTTGTTTATTCTTATATACAACCTAAAGTAGTCTTAATACTAGTTTGTACAATGAGGTTTTACTTTTTTTCGAAAAGTTTCAGAAAGTTTCGGAAATTTCAACTTTTTTCAACTTTTTTCAACTTTTTTCAGCTTTTTTCAACTTTTTTCAACTTTTTTCAAGTTTTCCAGAATTCTCCTATACCTTACACATGTGAATACGGATGCTGCGATCCGCCTTTCAAAACTGTGAAAAACTTGAAAAAAGTTGAAATTTCTGAAACTTTTCGAAACTACATAGAAAAAATCTACATGTTCAATAAATAAATAAATATCAATAACTTTTTTATAAACTAGAGAAAAAAAAAACGCGCGCGCGCGCAGGTGCGATTTTGAGATTTTGAGATTTGAGATTTGGAGCCGTGAGACTTGGAGACTTTGAGACGTGAGACTTTGAGACATGAGACTTTGAGACGTGAGACTTTGAGACGTGAGACTTTGAGACATGAGACTTTGAGACGTGAGACTTTGAGACGTGAGACGTGAGACTTTGAGACGTGAGACGCGAGATAGGTGAAGCATTCAAACTACTCAATTCGCTCGCTTAAAACCCCATGGCAGGGTATCAGTTTGACCCGGTTGCAATTGTCGTTTGTCATCCCTTCAACTCAGGGCTATTTTATTTTGCAAAACTGTATTCACCTTGTGTCGTTTACTCTGTATTATACATTGTTTTTTCGTCAAAGTTGTGTAATTGAACAAACAGTCTTTGAAGTTGTCTAGTACGATACGTCTTAATGTTGCGCCTTTAATACCCTTTGCCCGTTTCTGTATGCCTCCCATCGTGCTGAATGCATACAGCTTCGCACGCAACCCCACAAATTCAGTCATGATTTTCCCGTTGTTCTCGTCCTTCATGAACCCGAGACGTTTTTTATTGCGCAACGGTATTTTGTGGGGATTGTCGGGGGAATAATCGGAGGTGTCAAAGTACGCGTCAACGTCACGTTTCATGGTGGCGTAAAAGTCTTTGACTCGAAAATGATAGATTAAACTGTCTGTGTCGGTGTAGAGGAGTTTGGCTTGCTCGTTGGTGAACCTCGAGCCGATATACCCATAGTGAAAATTATACAATATGATTTTCGCCAAATCGAGAATCGCTGTCCCGATATAGATGGGTTTGTTGAATTTGACTCTTACACGCTCCATCTCGATGACAACCAGATTGGAACCCAGTATATAGCAGCTATGGAAGTTTGGCTTCGCGATAAGTGCCTCCGCACCGCCCCGACCACCCCATTTGCACACCAACTTGACGTCCCTGTGTTTGCGCACATTCTCCATGGTCTTGCCAAATACCGCATTATTCATCAGTTTGTAGAAATTTTTTTCAAATTCGTTTTTCGACTGTTTCCGCATGTCGGTGTTTAAGTCGATATATGGCTTCAACCATGGAGATTGCGCGAACTTGAGAACCCTATGGACGCGAGTCAACTTCATACCCAAAGCCAAACACTGTTTCAAGTTACGATAGTGTAAAACATATTTGGTTTTGGGTAGAAGCGTCGTCGCAAGTTTGGGGACTTTACTTCCTGGTGGCGTGAAGCGTTCGGGGCAAAGCGGTAAGTCCTTATGCGGCTCATGAAGCTCTACCGGGTAATCCAAATCGACCTCCAGTAGATAACCAATCGGTGAATCGTCCGGAATGGACTTTACATCGATGTTCTCGTGGTTATCCACCCATTCGAATGAATCATGCGGCAAGTGCTCACTCATAGCAGCACCGTACAAATTGTTCACGTCAAAGTACATGAGGTACGATTCCTCTTTGCTCTCATCGTAGTGATCCGGCCCCATATGTGGGTTGTTGGCGCGGGCGTATCTGTTCGAACACTGCGCCACGCCACCTCTGATGCCGCGCTCAACGAACAATATCATTTCCGGATCGTCTAAAAGTTGAAGTTTCACGTCCGTAAACTTGAGCATGGCATCAAAGGCTAGCCCCGGCGCAGTGTAATAGTGTAGAGGGTCTAACTTGTACGTTTTCATACAACTATCGCGAAAATTCTCGAAAATATCGGCAAGTAAAAGTACGTCCGTTTTCAAATACAAATCCGAATACTCGCCCAAGGTAGTCAGATTGAATTTGGTCCACACGTTTTTTGCATGCTCGTATTCGGCGTCGGTGATGTGCGAATCGTTGAGTTGCGAATAGAAACACGTTCTATCCGGTAAATCAGATTCGTTGAGTTTCGCCCAACTGTCGATATACTCGTATGGGAAAACACCTTTTCGCGTCATTAATTCGAATTCCTCGCGATCGTTGTAGAACGTACGAGTTATCCGCTTGTCCGCGGCGTTGATGTATGACGCTAATTTTTCTATACCACTAGCCATAAATCGGAATGAATCGATAAATCTCAATTCCATCGACGTACCCTCAACCTTCTTCGTGAATGATATGAAGGTTTCTTTGTTGATAGGCAACAAAGTTGTCTCACCGGGGAAAGATTTCGCGAGCGATTTCAACACAAAGTGGGAATCATACCCTGAAAAATTATGAAACACCACCGGAATGGTGTGTGTGTCTTTATAATTCAAATTACATTGATTGTGAGCAGGACCCCGATAGAAGCCGCTGAAATGGCAGTGATCGTGACATTTTTTGTCCTCGGGAGAGAACGGCTTTTCGCAGATATGACAATTTTTTGCACGAATGTGACGATCACGCTGCGCCTGATCAAGCGGTTTCATCGGGACTATATTCTTAAAGCGTGACTCTAATTCAATTGCCAATTCACGAAGCTGATTGACGAACCAATCGATGCAATTTGGACCACGAGCGTTTACATATCCCGACAGAGTTTTGTCGTACGTGCAATGCACTTAATACGCTGCACTGTGAGGAATATGTTCTTGAGACCCATCTGCAGCAGTGGGTTCCAGAATGCACTCTAGATCCGCGTAAATGACGAATGGTACAGCAATTTTGTTGCGAAATTTTTCAAATTCCAAGCTGGTCTTTTGGGGAAATTCCATTCTAACGGTATTGAGCCGCACACAATCCTCTATATGTTTCTCGTATGATTTATTTGCAGCCGAAAAGTGACACAAGCATCTGTCGCACAGAAACGTTTTACCGTTATGTTTCGACAGTTGCTTGCTCACCAAGCGCGAAAGATTACGTATGAAAGCAAAGTGGAATCTGGGCGTGAAATTAGTCAAATCAGCTTGCTCATCCTCGTGATCAGCCTCCTCGCACGCAATCATCAATAAATGAATCGTTTTTCGGCTCAAATCAGTTGGAGAATTTTTACTCAAGTATATCGGTATAATTACGCTACCGTCGTCTGCGTTATTTTTTCCAAAAGTCTCCGACTCAATACCATACACGTTTATCCTCAAATTGTTCAATTTCTCAAATCTCTTTACATCGCGTAAACTTGTGGGGAAACTTATACCCTCGTACCTTAGTTCCTCGATGCGTTTAGCGTAGCTGAACATCTTGCTGGGGTTACTAGTGGCTGGAAACAGGGCTGCAGCGATGGACCATAGCAAGCAGCGCTCGTCGTCGTTCTCAACGTTCACGACCGCCTTCTTCAGCTGGATGTCTCGGGGTAGCGGTGTGAATGTTGAGAGCCCCGCGGAGAGCGGCGCATAGCGGTTGATGCATACCACCGCGTTGATGATTTCCAGCATACTCCACCCCGAATCACGCTGCTCGAAATCCTCGACCGCAACAAGAAGGCTGTTCCGTATCTCAACGAACCAACTCTCCGGGGTGGTTGCTGGGAGAATCGTGCAGTTTCGCGTTTGAAATGACTTGACTTCGACGCTGATGTTGTCGTGCTTCACATTCTCAAACTTACACGATAGTATCATGTTGACTTTGACGTTACCGAGGCTTGCCATGATCGGTGTAATGTACTTCGCCGCTAACACTCCAACGTCGGTTAGAAATGCGGCCAAATCTCGATGCAGTAGATTAGTGATCACCCCCGTGCGAATTCTGCGTTGAAACGCGTTGTCCAAATCGTCCCATTGGACGCGATCTTCAATGCGGGGAGTGCTCGTTGCATCGACACCACCGCCGACAATTTCACCGACGCGCCCCTGGATTTTCACGATGAACGATTTCAAACGTGAAATAGCGTTTTGGACTTGGCTCTTCTTGCCCACACACTTGAGTTCCGGATCCGTGAGAATTCGAGTGAATGTTGCGATGCTTTTCAGCGCCATGGTTTTCAAGCGTACGATGTACTCCCGACGCTCTGTCAATGTGCCGAGATTACGCAGCAAAACGTACCCCTGCTCGATCGACTCAACGTGTTCGATATAAATGTTATCCATGACTTGAAACTATTTTGAGAATTCACGTTAATCTACTAGGATTGTTTGGATCAGAATGAGCAGTAGGTGAATGCGGCTTTATATATATAACACTCCCACCCCCTATCCCGTGGGCGTAGTGTGTGTGTGTGTGTCTATATCGCAACTTTTTGGGTCGCGACCCTAAAAAAATGGTAAAAATGGTCAGAAATGACCACTCGGAAAATTCCCAGATGAAGTCTAATGCGGAAGATAGTGAAAATTTCGCTATGCATCGGTTACAGGTAGACATTTTTTTCAAATGGCGGGAGGACTAGAACAATAGTCTACCCCCCAGGTACCAAATTCCTGAAACCATGCGACGTTCTCGACGGTTGTGGCGTGGGTGGCCATCGTAAACAAAAATTTCGCCATGCATCGGTTACAGGCAGACCTTTTTTTTCAAATGGCGGAAGAACTAGAACAATACCCGTTCATTGGTATGAGTATCGAGATTTCACCAGCAGCAGCAGCATCAGTCTTTGACGAAAACTCTGCGACATCGGTTACAGGTAGACATTTTTTTCAAATGGCGGGAGGACTAGAACAATAGTCTACCCCCCAGGTACCAAATTCCTGAAACCATGCGACGTTCTCGACGGTTGTGGCGTGGGTGGCCATCGTAAACAAAAATTTCGCCATGCATCGGTTACAGGCAGACCTTTTTTTCAAATGGCGGAAGAACTAAAACAATACCCGTTCATTGGTTTAAGTATCGAGATTTCACCAGCAACAGCATCAGTCTTTGACGAAAACTCTGCGACATCGGAAACAAGTGCGAGCGAAAAAAATCGAAAACTCTTAACCACTCTTTTTCGTGAAAAAAAAAAAAAAACTATATACAAAATGAGTTCGGGATTTGCCACACATTATTATTGGGTGATCCCCAATGAGTGGATATCTGGGAATGATAGTGAGATTGGTGAGGTGATGGCGCAGTTGGAGCGCCATTTAAGGCTAGCGGAATTTCCTGGATGGCCGCGACCAACAGTTCGGGGTGCAATAGTCGTCATAAACGGCGTCGCAGCGCAACTACACATAAGTGACGAACATTACTATTGGTGGTTCAAAAAAGTAGATTCTGCGGATGCTTCGCCGATTCCGGATCGCCGGATCTATTTTCATTCCCATCGATTGCTACATTTTCTGCCCACACCGCCGCCACCACCACCCCACTCGCCTACGATCAGTTACAGCGAAGACGAGTTGGAGGTAGGTCGGGGCGAACGTCTGCTGCGATATTTCGATGCGTTGATGGCGGGAAGGGCACCCTCGAGACCGGAATCAACGGTGAGCCAAGGTTTCCGCGAGATGCGGCGCGCGATGGGGTTGGACGTTCCTGCTGCAGCTGCTGCTGCACCCGAGGAAGATGTGATGATCGTCGAGGAGGACGACGCGCTCGTGGTTGCAGCAGCAGCAGCAGCAGAAGTAATAGATCTGACTGCAGAGGAGCCTGCGCTAATTGACCTCACTGTGGAGGAGGAGGCTGGGGAGTATTTGGGCGCCGGTGTGGATGAGGATGAGATTGTGTTACCCCTGGTGATGACCAGGGGTGAATATTTGAGGAATATACCTCGTTGGATCGCTACGATCGAGCGAAATCGATAAGTGGTACGTATGAAGTTTCTAAATGATTAAAAACATTTTCACTAATGACACTCTTTTTATTCTTCTTACAGATTCGTGGTGAAAATAGTTCTAAAAATATATCTAACTTAATCCTATACAACCTTCTAAGATAAAGTAATAATAATAAGATTGCGCGAGCAGAGGGGTAGAGTACATCACATCATGTACAAAAAAATATATCCAATATCTAATCTTATACAATATAAGTTAGTAATGAAATAGTATGAAAATATTTTACAATCTCAGAAGATAGGGTAATAATAATAAAAAATAGCCTAAGAATATTGTACGTGAGATTGAAAAAAAAAATCACTCTTTTCTTAAATATGTATTTAATCGAATACCAATTTCCTCCGAATCCCAGCAATTTCGTCTCCCCAAGTTCGAGTCAATTCCATCGATTTACACTGTCGACAGTCTTTAATCATTGGTATAGGACCATCAAATTGATCAGACGAGTTGTAGTGCCGTCGACAAATCCGACAATCGGCAATATCTTTATCCATTTTCATACTTTCTGGTAGTCGATCCCAGAGATCATCAATTATGTATGATGCGTTTGCAATGAACCATTGTTTATCAAAACAGGCTAAATCTGCGGTTCTCATCAGTTTCAAGTTTCCTAGCTGAGTGTACAAAAACCATGATTTGCCAGGGGAGCTAATACACTTTTCGAGATACCAATCTTTCAATCGTTGAACATTTTCAAAAGCGCAGTGATACCTCTGAATATTCTCATGATAGTGATGATACCAACAATGAGCTGCCTTTCGATCACCTACTTTGGGACAGTCTAGGTCTTCCAGATTAATAACTGTTTTTCCCAGACCTTCGACGAAGCTTTGAAGCCACTTTTTTTTCTGCAATCCCTTCACATAGATATAACACGCGGGCTCGACAATTTTTTCAAGCACGGTTCTCACACAATCATAGGGTATCTCCCCGGCACACCATGGGAAACCATGAAAATTACGCGTCACCCAGGCATTGGCCACTCTAGTTTTAACATTCAACTCGTTCAACTCGCAGGGCGGCTTGAATAAGATGCATGTCAGCAATTGTTCATTTTTTTCGTTTCGCTGAATTCCAATCGAACCGAGCTCCTTGACCACGAATGTGCTGTCACATTGTATGAAGCCTTGCACATCCACAATTATCTCCATACCGATGATGAGTAATGCCAAAGTTTTCGCAAAACTGTAATCTTTCGTGTTGCAGCACGTTGACGGTTATTCCAGGAACTGCTTCGAATAACGAGGGCACTTATATGTACGAGAACCAATTGTCAAGCTCAACGATGTAAATATGACGAACGTCAGCGGAATATCCCGGAGAACTTTTTCTAAATTTAAAAGTGTACGAGTAATGATGTTCACGATCGTAGCCAATTCGTTTCAATTCGCTTTCCAAAACCGAAATGGGTTTTTTCTCCGAATACTCTAACTTGGACGTTGCGATGAATCGTTCGGTTCGTTCCCATTCATGGCGACTATTTACTCTTGAATCAAATCGAGGATATGGTTTGCATGGAATTAATTTAATGTTAGACATCGCGTGCTGAAGAATTTGTAGAATTCTCGTCACGGATGACCGGCAAGTTAAGCGTTGGAGAAAAAACTGTATCTAAAGGGATGGACCAGTGGGGTTTTATAGAACCATCGCGGTGGGCGGGGATGCTGCGCGCTTATCCCAGGCGCCGATCTTTTGGGGGAGGCTGGTAAACCGCTGCGGTAAATTTCACGTCATCCCTTTGAAGATCAATTAACGAGCCGATCTTTGGGAAAAGGTTAGAAAACCGTCGCCGTAAATTTCGCAGAAGGCCACCCACCTTGAAAAATCAATTAACGAGCCAACAGGTGGGCTGGGTAATAAAAAAAAGGGTCGTATTCTTGCCGTAATGGCGCATGGAAAACTAACCGCATTCCTATGAGAGACCATATTTTAGGTGGAGAGAGGGAGGCTGGCCCCCATCCCTTTGAGGGGTACGATGGCGCCAGGCAGGTAGGCGGATAATAAAGAAAGGGCCGTAGCCTATTCGCTGGGAATGGAATGTCGCGAGGGTGCACGAAGAACTGACCTGCTCAAGAGGCGAGAGACTTTTCATCGGAAAAGAAGGTAATCGAGGAATCGGTTGGAAAAGCCGATTGTCGGTAAACCAAAGCCTTTCGTTCGATGGTAACTGTACAATTATCATGAGGGGCGTCATCTGTTGGGTGACCTACCCACTGTCGGTGAATAGCACGATTAGGGACGCCATCTGTTGGGTGGCCTACCCGCTGTCGGTAAATAGCACGATTAGGGGCGTCATCTGTTGGGTGGCCTACCCACTGTCGGTGAACAGCACGATTAGGGGCGCCATCTGTTGGGTGGTCTACCCACTGTCGGTAAATAGCGCGATTAGGAGCGCCATCTGTTGGGTGGCCTACCCACTGTCGGTAACAAATCTGGGTAAAACAGAGCTGCTCGGTCGGTAAAACAGACAACCGACATTGCCGATGATAGCGCAATTCTGAGTAAAACAGAGCTGCTCGGTCGGTAAAACAGACACCCGACATTACCGACTGTAGGTAAAACAGAGTTACCCCTGGTCGGTAACATGTCGGTAACAGGGATCTAGATCCAGAACTCTCATATTATATCTACTGTTTTGGATATTTTTTGCGTTTTCTTCTACTGCTTTTCGGATTTGATGTAGGTGCTCGTTGAGCTGGGCGCTATCAGGGCTGGTGGGGTGTTGTGAATGCGTGGAGGTTGGGTGAGTGTGAGTGAGGTTTGGTATAGCTGTACTTGAGTTATCCGTGAAAGCGTGTGTGGCTGTGTTATGGTCTGTATGATGTGAGTTTGCTTGATTGGATGAGGCTGTGATTGTACTATACGATATTGCTGGGTTCACTTTTTTGGCTATTTTGTCGGCTTTGACTCTTCTTTTATCATTTGCATCTTCGATCTTTTTCTTTATAATTTTGCTATATTCAACAAGTTTGGGACAGCCTCGATAAGAGGCTGGATGACCGTGACTTTTGCAGTGCACGCAAAATAATGCCGTTTTATCCACCGCGTTGTCAGAGGATACGATTTTACATTGACCTGGTTCATGGCTTTCTTCGCACTTTACGCATCTGTACGCTAAGTTACAGTTTTTGGCTACATGTCCTATCCTCTGGCAGCGCTTGCATTGAACTTTTTCGTTTTTTTTTAAGGGTTCCCAGCTAACGGACTGGTGTAATATTCTCTTGATCTTCAGTAGGTTTGCGGTATTACTGTTTGCTGAAATTTTTACAAGAAATATTGGTAGTATCCTTTCAAGTTTCTTGGCGTTTTGAGTTACCAGGTTGGAAACCCCTAAAAAGTTAACGTCTTCTACTTTGGTTTCTCTCAAGTCAGAGAGTATTTCGTCGGGCGAGAAGCCCCCGTCTATACCTTTAATCACTAAGGTTTTAGTTTTGTCTATCTTCGGGGTAAATGTAAAAAAGTCAATTTTCCGTTCTCGCATTGTGTCGCAAGTGAGTTTGTATTCAGCTAAATTCTCTAGGTAAATGATATGTTTGTTGTGTTTGATTCGTTTGATGTGGTAGTTTTTCAGTTTGAGAGAACACGACATGAGATTCGCGATTACAATTGCGGGCTGATTCATCGCCACAATGGGAGGCGGTTTATTGACTTTTTTTTTTTATTCGGATCGTCGCTTTCCGTGTTATCTTCAGTACTTAGCTGGTCTTCCATTGCATGCCGCAATCGGTGAGTGTTGGTGTTCACGCTCTGGTGGTGTTCGTCCTGTACGCCTTCGGTGTCTCTGTGGTGTGCAGATATCGAATCCGTTGGTGATGGCTCGCTGACCGATAATCCTGATTTTCCCGGGTGGGGGGTGTTATTGTCCTTAGGTAAACCGTGAATCGGATTGATTTTGTTTGTACTCAAATTCTCGTTGCTGGCCAGCATCGGGTTTTTGCGTTGGCTGTGTGGACTAGGCCGTGGCTCGGTTTCTGCCATATTCTTCACTCTTGTGATCTCGTTTTTCAGGCTCTCGTTAGATCTTTTTAGCTCTTCTATTTCACGCAGCGCGATCAGAAGTCTTTGCTCCAAGCTATCGTTTGGGGACACCGTACAACTCGCCGACTGCGTGGCGGAGATGTCGGTTACGGGTGTGGTTGAGATCTCTGGACGATCGAGGTCTACTGTTTTTTCCATGATCGGCTCTAGGTCGATGTTTTCGACTGTCTGAGTCCCTTTGGCAGGGGATCTCTCTTCTACGGTCTCTGACTTCGTCGGGCTTTTAGTGCTGTCCATTACGTTCTTTTTTCTGGAGACTAGGTTGGGTTTCGGTGCTAACTTTTCTTTTTTCGTTTTTTTTTCCGGCAAAGGAAACGTCAGGTGTGCTGGGGAAGTTGCGACTATTGAGGGTATATCATAGTTTGTTTTGACCTTACTCTGGTCGTTCGTCGATTTTGCGTCGGATGGCGACTTGTCGATCTCCCTTGCTTTTTTATCTTTCCCCTCCTTCGGTGGTGAGACAGCATCGTTTACGTCCGATATTTTTCGTTTGGTGGCACCCGCGGTTTTGTTCCTGAGCGCATCTGGTTTCGAGGGTTTAAACTTTTGCGGTTTGCTCATCTGGGTGAGTGGGGCGCTGCCCGTACCCTTTGTTTAAGCCTTTTGTGGACACCTCAGACTTTTAGATGTTAGCACTTTGTACTTAAGATAGTAAAACATAAAATTAAGAACTCTGACACGTAATGCACATCGAGCGGAGCTATGGTGTTGCGCGAAGATAGTTGTCGGTAGACAATATCGGCTCTAGGCTTATCGCTTATCGCGACTGTGCTCACGGGCGACTAGATCGCGACTGTGTCGTCTTACCGCCTCAGCTACGCCAGCTCTTGGTTCCAGCGTGCACGCTCAACGGAGTAGACGCGCGAGCCCCACTCCGCCCGAAAATCTCTAAATTTCGAATCGCGATATCTCAGCAATCAAGGCCTATTCGATCAAAAATCAAAAACCACGTTAATTTGGAGGTCTTAAACTTTCACCACGTGAAACGGGAACCCGATCCGCGACATCGAGGGTCCCTAGTCTCCTTGTAAGTATGTCAAAAAAATGTGCGGGGACGCGAACCGCGAACCTTCAGCGTTCCAGTCCGTCGTCTTACCGCCTCAGCTACGCCAGCTCTTGGTTCCAGCGTGCACGCTCAACGGAGTAGACGCGCGAGCCCCACTCCGCCCGAAAATCTCTAAATTTCGAATCGCGATATCTCAGCAACCAAGGCCTATTCGATCAAAAATCAAAAACCACGTTAATTCGGAGGTCTTAAACTTTCACCACGTGAAACGGGAACCCGATCCGCGACATCGAGGGTCCCTAGTCTCCTTGTAAGTATGTCACCGAACGAAGTCAAAGCAATCGTCGAGGCTCCAATACCCCAGAACGTTCAACAGTTAGAATCTTTTCTGGGCCTAATTACATTTTACGCCAGATTCTTGCCTGACAGAGCAGGAACCTTCATACGAATGTACGAAAGGAGATACATTGGAATGGACACAGCAATGCGAGGACGCAGTCCAGTGGGTAAAAGATAAGTTGTCGTCAGAGCGAGTATTAGCGCATTACGATCCCGCAGAACAGCTCATCCTTGCCTGTGACGCTTCCTCGTACGGTTTGTCCGCAATATTGTCACACCGCACAGTGGGACGAAACCCCGAAATCGTGCCCAAAAATCCGAAATACGAAAATTGGATTCGGGGAACTTTTACCCTCGGGTGGGGTAGAGAAATGATTGGTGCCTCCGAACCTCGAAGGGTATGGTCGTCCCTTCCATACCTGGCTCGATACGTTAGTTCAAAGTCAGCCTTCGTTGAGAGTGCACGCGGCGAGTGAAAACGTTAGGAAAAACAGTGAACTTCAGAGACCAATAACTCGAAAGTGATTGAAGCGATTTTAATTTTTCAAAATGGATTCTACTCCTGCAGGTATGTAGAAAATATTTCTGTATAAGTTAAATTAAAAAGACATGTTTATCTGCTTGAAATACGACCATGTTCGGTACCCTCCGAAGACGATATGATTTTTTTGATTTCTACTTTCACGTAGACAAAAAGTAGAGAACTCCCCACCTTCATTCAAGTTTGAGGCTGTAGATCAGTCTATCAGCTATCGAAAACGCTTTGGATTGCCTGCTCAAAGTTGCTCAACAGCGTAATTTTTAGCATAGCGTGAGCGGGTACGCAGCGTGCTACCACGCCGCGCCCGCGCCGGCCGGCCGACCGCGGATCTGCCAGGTGTTCAATACGTACAATAGGGAATTTATACCTGTTTTTAACACATATAGGGTGTACAACAAAGTAGTACAGTTGTTCCAGAGTCACATTGTTCATGATGAATTATATTCACGATTTGGTTGAATAAAAAATTAATTTCAGGAAGATTTTAGTTTCTCCAATGAGTTCAATGGTAGGGTAGACGGGACGGTTGTAACAGGGTACGGTTGTAACATTGTTAATATCTCTAAAACTGAGGGTAGGACATTTATATACCGCCGCCTGATAATCCGTGCAAGTAGTCCGAACTAGCACATTAGTAGGTGGCGGTCCTCCGTGCAAAGCGGAAGTGGGTAGCGGGGCCCATTGTTATTTTCGGGCCTAAAGTAAGTTCTTACAATCTTAGTTAAACATCGATAATTAGACTTCTATGATAAACCTTCAATTTTTCTTTTGTTCATATGTTTCCTTGGCCAATTCTGTGTCAGTATTCACAGTATTTTGAGTCGATAGATTCGACAGAATAAATGAAATTTTGACTTGAAGTCAAAAAACTCGTCTGGGGTCAGTTGTAACAGTTGGTCTGGGGACATTGCAACCATTTGATGGCGGATGATTACAGCTAACAACATTCCTTCTCCTTCTTTTATTCAGGCATTATCGTAGTTTATGTTATGAAATAATATTGATAATATAAAAAAACATTATATCTATAAGATTTTATCCAAACGAAAAGATTCGGCCATCAAGAGGTGATGAAAAGTTATTTTTATATTTTTTAGTTCCTGAAACACGTATTCCTTATGGGAATGTCTGATACTATCATCAAAATCCTGATAAATAATCTAATTTTGTGGAAAAATCTTGTGTTACAACTGACCCTGGGGTTGGGGTCAGTTGTAACACTTTTCCGATTTTTTTTGACAGGCTCATACTTTTTTTCTATTTATGCTAAAGAGTCCTACTCAGCGCCATTTTGTGAGCAATTGAATGCTCTTTGCTATGGTATTTGGAACATTGATGTGTTCACTGTAGTTTGAGCTCAGTGAGGGCAAAACCGAAGAATGTTACAACCGTCCCCAGTCTACCCTACTTTATTCATTGTAGTTTACGTTAAGTATTGCAAGTTTTCATATGCAAATTAATTTTTAATTTTCTGTGGCTTTCTTACAGGGTCTAGTACCGACGAAATTTTACTATACACCCGGAAGGATGTCTTCGTTATTGTAAAAGGGCGTTTTATTGAACCATTCGCCGATTTATTGGAACACCTTTCAGCCGAAATTTCCAAGAAGAGTGGACGTCCGGTGCTCATTCGGGAGAATATGAAGAAGAAGATCAAAAGTATCCCAGAAAATTTGCCACGAAAGTATTCGAGATCAAAAACAATGGAAGATGTTTGGAACCGTCTGATGGTAACATCTGATCCGTACGTGTCCAGCGTCCGTAAATTGCCACAGAAGAAAATGCGTAGTTTATCTGCGGAGGCTGTAGAATTGTTGATTTCACGTGCAATAACGAGTCAATCTACAGTAGAAACGGATTCTGAATTTGACGACGACGATTCTGACGAGGAAATTGTATTCCACTAATTTTATAGGTTTGAAAATTTCACGACATTATTACTGAAAAATAAAAAGTCTTTATTCCCTACTATGCATATACCTATAAATTTTCTCAAGTATCTACGAATAAATTTTATACCATGCACAATCATATTCTCGCCCTCTATTTATGAGGGAGGTTGGTTACTGCCTCGGCGGGACGGGCGGCAGAGGGGAAGGCCCTATGCCTATGCATGGGACCCGTTGATCCATCTCAACTTGAGAATAATAAAACTTTTCGTTTGGAAAGTGTAGATTTATAACAAATAATCAATTAACCATGCTTCATTTGTGATTATATGTAATTTTTGAGTAAACTGCGGTGAACTTTTAGATTGTTGAACTATAAAAACGGATTTCGTAAACATCAAAACTCGTGAGTAAATCGTGACAACAGCGCAATTTTACCAGCCACAGTTGGCTATACTGGGGTCATCTGCGCGTGCGTCGTACTCAGTGTCATGGCCGTTGTTTACGTTCTGATTCGTCCAGATTTCCGCGGGAGAACAGTTTTGCATTGTCCCGCTTACCGTGCTATACACAGCTGATCGCACGCCGCGTGCAATGTTGCCGCACTTCTCACCTCGCTCGACGACGGCAGCCGAAGAACGACCGAAACGGTTTATATTTTACGCTATCATTCGGAAACGAAGCTGGTAAGAGGTCCCCATTCTTTGCGAGGGTCTTCGTGAAAGTATCATTTACCATGTGGATGGCTTTTCATTGAGGTCTCTACGTTTTCGCCCCTGTGTTCTAACGAAAAACGACGTTTTTTTATATACCCGTCACGTACCGCCATAAGCGCCCCTGTATAAGAACGTAGCTTTAATTGATGATTACTCGCAAACGAGACTGACGAATTAACTGAAACTTGACAACAAATCGTATTTGATATCGATAAACACCTCACACAAATTTGAAGCGGTTCTTTGCGTTTTTGTATCAGTATCCAACCTCCTTAATTTTGAGTTACATCACATTAGCTACTTCCTAGGTGAATAAAATTCTGATACAT
The DNA here is from genome assembly GCA_018257835.1 of Euura lappo. Taxonomy (NCBI): domain Eukaryota; kingdom Metazoa; phylum Arthropoda; class Insecta; order Hymenoptera; family Tenthredinidae; genus Euura; species Euura lappo. The sequence goes on from JAEUYN010001998.1 coordinate 19,536, forward strand.
GTTGACCTCATCGTAATCAGTTTGCTCAGAAACCCTTCCATACATATTATCTTACGTTACACATTTCTACCGAAAATACATAAAGATAAACATACCTGTAAGACCCATTGTCTCCAACGTAGATGCACCAACTTACAAATAAGCAAGATTTTGCTCCGGCGTTCTCTCGAACATCATCGGGAAGACGGAATACCACGTTAAAGACACTTGGTCATTTGTTAATAGTATTAGGGGAAAAGAGATACCACAGGAACACGTTTTGATACCACTTGATATTGTTTCACTTTTTACAAACACCCCTGTCAACCTAGCATTGGCAGTTACTGGTAAGGGGTGGAACGACGTAAAACAACACACTAATATAGGAAAAAAGGATTTTATAAAAGCAGACAAAACATGCCTAAATTCAACTTGCTTTGAATTATCGAAAAGACTGTCATAAAAAAGCTCCCATTCAAACTACCCTTCTATATTAGATACGTGGATGATATCATAACATGCGTACATAGAGACAACATACCGAGCCTTTCTCAGGAAGTGAAACAGACCCCAACCCAGGTATGTCTAACACAGGCATAGCCGTCCCTCGTCCGTGAGTTCGCTTGCGCTCGGCAGCGATGGGAAACGGAGTCTCTGACAGCTCGAGCGAGAAAAAAAACGGCAAACCATTCGAAAAATGGCGAGCTCACCGTAATTTTCAGGTAATAAGGGCCGTTTATTCTATTAACCTCAGAGGAACAAATTGAATGAGTCTGCGTTAAGCAAATAAATAAATAAATAAATAAATAAATTGTTGCATTAATCAAGTTCTTGCATTGTGTAAGTGAACGGAGATACGGGAAAATTGAAGACACCAACAACGGTCGTTGCAAAGAATTTAACCACAAAAAGTTGTTGTAGGAATATTAGGAATGTTCAGGGAGCAAAGAAATTTTGCGAAAATGAATTATCATCAGAATTCACTACGAATTTATTATCATCGAATGAATAGATAAAACATCAAAACTTTCGGATTATTCATTTCAATTGATCGGTCGCGAGTCGTTGATTGATAGTCAATCTGGAAGATTCTCCTACGGGCTGGATGCTGATCAACCGGAGACACGGCGGCTTGAGTCAGGTCCGACGATAGTCTTCAAGTGCCGGTGTTGGACTCGATGCTGGTCAATAGAGACTATGGCTTGAGCCTCGTCAGGCGACGTGCCTTGGAGCCGCAGTGTCCATTGACCAGCATCAAGTCCACCGCCGGCCCATGAAGGCTAGCGTCGGACGACCTGACTTGGAGCCGCAGTCTCTCCGGTTGATTAGCGTCTAGTCCCCCGTTGGCACTCGAAGACTATCGTCTTACGACCTAACTTGGAGCCGCAGTCTCTATTGACCAGCATCGAGTCCACCGTCAGCACATGAAGGCCATCGTCGGACCTGACTTGGAGCCGCAGTCTCTACTAACCAACGTCGAGTCTTCCGTCAGCGTTTGAGGGCTATCGTCGGACCTGACTTGAAGCCGCAGTCTCTATTGACCAGCGTCGAGTCTACCGTCAGCATTCGAGGACTATCGTCGGACCTGAATTCAAACCTGTAACGTCCGAAAATCCCCTCCTTGGATGTGGATGTACTTCTTGGTGTGTAGGGCGTTTTGGGTCGTACCTTCGCACTTTTGCAGTGCGGTACTTGTTCTGCCGGTGGACGTACGGCTTGTCGGAACGGATGGGTGTAGGAGGTTCGGATTCCACGAGTAACAGCCGCCAATTCGTAATGATTAGCAATGACCGCTCGTGGACTCGAGAGGATCTTGATTTTCGAGCTCTACGAGAAGTAGTTGTTGATCCGCAGTGACCAACAATAACTGCTCGTAGAACCGAGGGAGTCTGGGTATGAGTTTTGCAAGGAACAGCCGCTAACTCGTAATGGTTAACAATAGCCGCTTGCAAAACCGAAGGAGTGTGGATAGGAATTTTGCAAGGAACAGCCGCTAACTCGTAATGGTCAATAATAGCCGCTTGCAAAACCGAAGGAGTGTGGATTTTACAAGGAACAGCCGCTTGTAAAATCGCAGGAGTTGGGTGTGTGTGTGGTTGGTGGAACGGTATTCTTTTGGTGTGTAACGAACTAATTGTCCTTTACATAATAATCATGTATATGAAGGTTAAATAAAAGACGTTAAACGTGAAATTGTTAGCAATTACCAGATTGTTTATTAAACTATTCGTTAATAATGCGATGTAGAGAAGAAGAATATTGTAAAAATGGTTAATTTTGTGTATAATTAAAAATAAATGATAAGCGCAAGACAATGTATAAATATAGATAAAAATATAAATAGCAATATTTAAGACAAATACATTTAAAAGGGATGCCTCGTCACATTAAATCTCAATTTTTATTATTATTATTTCCTTTCTTTAAAGTCGTGGTTCTCTAGTCTCTTTATTATTCTATTACTTAGCTTTTCTTATTTGTAGAATTTCAATCAGCCGTCGAATTTCCAAATTATTGCGACGTCTCGCTGTTTGTATTGTCAAAGTACCAGTAATTCGTAGATAGGCCTTGTATTTTATATTTTTGTGATAATATTGATCGATCAACTATTTTGACTTTGTTTTACTGCTTATGTACTTGACTTATTGTACGGTCTTATGATTTTATATTCAAGAAAAGATTCAAGTAACCAGACAAAGGACTGATCAGTTCAATAGGCAATGGACGAGTGTACGAGTTCGGTGAAGAAGGCGGAAACCTTCTCTCCTTGTCTATATTTTGATTTTAGTGGTCGCCCACACCACGTTATTCAATATTGTCTTGTAGGCGGGCTATTCAAATGTCACATTGCCCCCCCTGATTTTGATACGGGCTAATTATTCTATGATTATCTCAGTTATCAAAATCTCAAAAATAAAAAAAAAATTTTATAGCTAATCATCATCTCTACCTAAATTTTCTTACATTAACTTCATTCATTCAGTGTTACATTATAATCACTCATTCTTTACACACAAATTTTTCTCTTTTCTTAAAGCTATTTTCCTTATTATTTTTACATCAATTCGGGCACTTGATACCACCGTCGAAACATCGATCATAACAAAATTTGTTGTTGTCATTCATTCATGCATTTCGTCATTTTTTTTATTACTAATTTATTCATTTTGAAAGTCATTTTTTTTTTTTTTTTTTTTTATTAATCTAACCTACTAATCAGTCTACATATTCTTTTTCTTTCCTAATTTTTTAATTTGTTTGTAAAATAACATAAATTATAATTCTAGGTATTGCTTTTGATTATTCATATTAAAATCTAATTTAACTATTTCATTTTTCTTTCCTAATAAAATTTGCTAAACATCATACATTCATCTGAAATTTTCTTTTGTTTCGCTTTTGGCAGAAGGAATTACACAATTCTTCGGCTGTTTATGGTCAATAATTCTTTTTAGATGCAATAATAATTCACTCGTGGGAGGATTGGTAATATTTTCTTAAACTACATCGATTGTATGTTCCTACTACCTGGTTATTTTGACTTGGATCTATTAATTTATAAGCGTTGTCATTAATGACTCGATCAATTTGATACGGTCCTTGATAGATGTTAAAAAATTTGTGTGTCACCTTATCGATTGCAGAAGATGGATAGGGCACTTTTAATAAAACAAGATCTCCTAATTTTAAGTTCACAGTTGAAATACTTTTTTGATTTCGTTTCCGTCGCTCAAAGTTCTTTTGGATTTGGTCTTTAGCTATAATTATTTTTGTTTCAATTGGAATGTCAGTTGTTGTAGGAAATCTTATCAGATCCTGAATTTCATCATGAGGTTTCTTATTGAAATGCAATTCATACGGAGTAAAAGTTGTTGAGTGATGTGTAGTGACGTTTAATAATCGTTCAATTGTCTTGACGTATTTTGCCCATGCTGTATGTTTGTTAGAACAAAAGGTTCGAAATAATCGTCCAATTTCTCTCATAACGCGTTCTGTTGGATTTGATTGTGGATGACGAATAGAAGAAAATTTAACTTGAACACCCTCTTTTTCTAAACAAGTTCTCCATTTATTAGCTGTAAATTGTGTTCCATGATCTGACAAAATTGCTTTTGGTTTTCCAATATTGGTAAAATAGTGATTTAATATTTTGTTCAAACTGGCTTGCGTCGTGGCACGTTTTAATTGATACAGGGTGACATATTTTGAAAAAGCATCCATGGCAACTAATAAATATTGTATGCCTCCTGTGGATCTCGGTAAAGGTCCATAAAAATCTATAGTCGTTAAATCATTTGGCTTTTCTGCATAGACTAATTTATATTCTCCTTCCATACTGTAAGAAATCGGCTTTACACGTTGACATAGATCGCATTCTTTGATATACTTCTTTATAACCATTCTCATTTTTGGCCAATTGAAATAAGTACGAATATATTGTGTTGTTTTGTACGTTCCTGCATGTCCAATTTTTTCATGAATCGTCTTAGTTATCAATAATTCTAATTTTGCTGGAACTTCAATGAGCCATTGGTTAGTTGTTCGATTGAAAGAAAATAATATATCGTGAAATAGTTTAAACTGATCATTATCTCCTGTAGCTCTAAGTGATTCTATTATAGGTTTTAATCTGTCATCTTGATATTGAAGTTGTCGTAGTTGTTTTATCTGTGTTTGATATGTCCGATCTAATGCTATAGCTGTGATGATGTATTCACTGGTCAATTTTTTTTCCTCAATATCGATTTCTTTGCTCAAATATGACACTAACAATTCATTTTTTCTTTCATTATCTTGTTGATTTTCGTTATTTCTACTAAAAAAATCTGCTACTACGTTGTCTTTACCTCTACAATGTTTTATGTCAAAAGTGTATTGCTGCAATAACAAACTCCATCTCATTAAACGCGAATTAAGAAAGGGTGTACTTTGTAAAAATATGAGTGCCTTATGATCAGTTATAATTTCAAAATGATTACCGTACAAATAAATTCGGAATTTAGTAACCGCATACACTATAGCTAATAACTCTTTTTCTGTAGTACAATAATTCATTTCAGATTTGGATAAACAACGACTAACTAAAGATATAATGTAATGATGACCTTTTGCATCTATTTGATACAGTATTCCACTGATACCTGAGTTACTTGCGTCGGTCTGTACTCTAAAAATTTCGTTTTTCTTATAATATTTTAATGTTACACAATTTACAAAGTTTTTCTTTAATTTTTCAAAAGCTATCTGATGTTTTTCTTCCCATCTCCAAATACCATCTTGTTCCAGTAATTCTCTGAACGGTTGAATGAAGTTTGAATGTTTAATACTGAATTGTCGGTAAAAATTACAAATTCCTAAAAATCGCTGCAAAATTGTTCGGTCTGTAGGTTGTGGAAATTTAAGTATTGCTTCTATTTTTTCTGGATTTGGTTTAACTCCTTCTGGTGAAAGAATAAAACCAAGAAAAGGTACTGAGTCTTTGCAAAAAAGTGATTTACTCAATCTGAGTTTGAAATTATATTTGTTTAAACGCTCAAATACTGAATCTAGGTGTTGAATATGTTGTTCAAAGGTAGACGAAGCTATCAATAAATCATCCACGTAACAAGTTAAGAATTCATTGAAATCATCGCCCATGGCCATATTTAGAGCTCTGATAAAACCGCTTCCAGATGTTTTTAATCCAAATGGTACTCTACAAAATTGGTAAAGGCTATTATTGTGCAAAAAGGCAGTATAGGGTCTCGAAGATTTTTCTAACGGTATTTGCCAGTATCCTTGGGTTAAATCAGTAGTGGTCATGTAATTTATACCATCAAATTTACGCAATAATTCTTCGATTGGAGGTGGCATTTCATTATCAGATTCTATAATTTTGTTCACATATCGGGCATCTAAGCATATTCTTATTTGTTTATTTTGTTTTTGTACTATTCTTATCGGATTGCAAAAAGGACTCACTGATCTTTCAATTATACCTGCCTCAAGCATTTTTTTGATTTCTAGGTCTGCAGCATCTCTCAACTTCAATGGTATTGGATAAGATCTTCGCACATATGCATTGTTTTTTATCAACTTAATTTTATGCTCATACACGGTAGTACAACTAGCTGTGTCAGAAAACAAATTTTGATGTTTCAATAATAGATTCAAAAGTTGCTGTTTCTCTTCATTCTTTAATCTCGTAAGGCTAGCCACGATCGCTTGTGCCTCGCTGAAAAAGCCGCAATCGTTACTTTGTTCCAATTTATTAATTGCAATTTCAATTTGTGTGTTAATTTCCAAATTATCATCAATTTCAACATTATCAATTTCAACATTATCAATTTCAACATTATCAATTTCAACATTATCATTCACATTTTCATTAATTATCAATTCAGAATTATCAATTTCATCTTCTCTTTCACATATTTCATTAATTTTTTCATATTCAATTTCAATTTTATCAGTTTCAATTTCAATATTATTAACTTGTATTATTTTTATATATGTATCATCATTGATAGTAACAGATCGCAATCCTTCCAGCGATTCACAATCGTACGAAACATCAGATGAATCGACTAGA
>JAEUYN010001999.1:0-24167 GCA_018257835.1 Euura lappo
GCGAATGTAATGACATCTTCGTTTTTGCGTTGATATAATTTTCCTAATTCTCCCTGACACTGATTTACTGATTTCGCTGTTCCGTACAATTCGTTAATTCGCGCGGTTAGTTCCTGAATCGTATTAAAAGTTTCTTTTTCGATTGCGCGTTTTGCTGGGCCGATTATTTTGCTTCTAATTATTCTCGTGAGATTACGTTCTATTTCTGGTGGTAGCATTTCCTTTGCCTCTTCGCATCCCTGTACGAAGTCTCTCACTTGAAAAGGTGTCCCGTCGAACGTTGGGACGACGATTAGCGCGTCTTTAACGGAAATTGACGTGTGTGGACTAATTTGTACAGTTCTATTTGTTGGGTCGGAATTTCCTCCCGTGGATGACCCTGCATTTGTATTATCATTGGGGTTAGTCATTTTAGTGGACTCTGTGGATTTTTGTGAATTAGCAGCCTCTTGTTCCTTTCTTTGTTGACGCTGAATTTTTTCTAATGCTTTTACGTCTTCTAGGGTTCCCTCAAATAATTGAGTTCCAAATGTTCGAGTATTGTGCCTAGTTACGCGATGTGACTCGTTTGATTTTGATTCCGGACTAGATTCGTCTGAAGTGAGTAATTCTCCTTGTTGCGCGACACTTAAATTCGAAAATGAGTCGCTTAGGTTCGTTATTTCTTGATCCGGGTTCATCTGTTACACGCGCTTTGTTTTAACGTACATGTTTTATTTATTGCATTTTAATGAGATTGCTGAGGATTATACAAGCCAGGAATATGGATATGGTGAAAAAAACTATCCAAAGGATGATTATTATGCGCAAATTTTGTGTTAGTTCGCGGGTTGTGGCTACGCTACGATCATTAGTTAGGGTTATGCGAATATCTACTGGATCGATCCCGTTAGTTTGACGAAATTCTGAAGTCTGCATTTAATTTCTTGAATACAATAATCGTAAGAAAAATTTTTGTTTATTGAATTTTTTCTTCAGCGGCTTGTGGCTGTGTCTCGTGAAGTTAGAATTGAAAATTTTTTATAGACTTGACGTGTAATCTTCCCCATTCATTCGGTCGTCATCGCGTCACAGAAAGTTATTCGCGATATTCGACGTTTGAGAGTCCCGGATTCCGATGCACCAAAATTTAGATGTAACGTCCCAACCGGGTTTCACAAAAGACCCTAGAGAATGTTCCCCAGAAGTTAATTGTTACTAGCGATTAAGAGTCACAGATCGATAGTTCAGGGTTCCTCAATACCGATGAAGTGTTGAAACACAATGAAAGGGGTCGATTCCTACGCTGGTATCTGTCAGTCGATTAGTCTGGGTAGGACAGTCCGAGGGAAGGAAGGATTATTTATATTGTAACGGAGGTGCCTCCTCACTTGATGAACACTTAGTGCATGACATGTGCATGACTATATCTTCTCATGTTAAATAACTGAAAAGAAATAACTGAATCTTCTGGTCGCTTCGACGACCAGCATTATTGTGAATATCAGTCCTGTTTCAGACTTTAAACTAGAAACACGTACATTTTTCGCTCATGAATAAATCCTCTTTTACTTGAAATATTTATTCTCACGTTCGCCCTGATCATTTTGAGGAATCCTTTTATTAAACTGAAACACGGTTCCATCCGGAGTTTCATTGGTGTCAGAAGTGGGATTTTCTCAATCCGATTTTTGGCGATTTTGTGAGTTTGGAGTGTTGAAGTGTTAAGAGTGAATTTCTGAGGAAAGAAAAAGTATCCACACAAAAGCAAACACAGAAACGAAATAAAGCTTCAAGATGCAAGAAGCACATATTGAACTGTCGGCACCGTCTCCTGCAAAGCAGAGACGTGTGACCAGAAGAACTCGGGGATTACCATCCCTTTTGACGGAGATTGAGGAGCTCGCTGCCCAAGCGACAGCGACTTCAGGAAATCCCGCTGTTTCTCGGACGCAGACATCAGTTCCTGAGGACACTGAGGGCTATGGAGACCCTGTTGTCCCGGAGTTGCTGATCCAGCGCCAATTAAGTTCACGAGTAAATATTGAATTGAATAATTTCCGAGAGGAAAATTTGCTTACTCAGGAGCAAGCTGAGATGGATAGGCGTCTGGACCTGGAAATGCGCCGCCTCGAGCTCGAGCGCGAGCGAGATGAGCGACGAGCTGAAGTCGAAGCCCGTCGACTCGAGTTGGAGCGGGAAAAGGAGGAACGACAGCTGATGGTCCAACGCATGCAGGCCGATTTCCAGCGTCGTCAAGACCAGATGCGCCAGGAGTTGCAACAACAACAGGATGACCTCAGGCTTCGTTTGGAACGTGTAGAGAACCGTGGAGTTCAGGTGCTGGAACATCAATCCAGACCGACTTCGGGAGGCCGAGCTACACCTCCAAACCGGGTTTCAAGCCGATTTGTGTCCGCCGAGGCACCAAGGTCAGACCCACGATTTTTGTCTCGGCCTGGTCCAAGTAGGGCGATGCCACAGGCACCGCTCTCACCAGAGCTTCAGACGCAAGTTTGTAGCGGAGAAGTACCGCAGAGTGGTCAGGCCATGAGGCGTAGAGACGAGGAAGCTCGTCCGACAGTGAATTTATTAGGTCGCGAAGATGAGCAGTTCCTCGCAGACCAGATTGGAAACAGGAATCTTCTTTCTAACATTTACAGGCAACATTCTTTAGGAAGCAATGTTCGTGGAGATGTTGCCAGGTCGCCGGAGCAGTTGTTTCCAGAGACTAATAACCATTTCTCTCATCATACTCCTAGAAACGCCAATGTGTTGCCTCCGCGTACTCTTGCTGACTTGTACGGCGCCAGGGGTGGTAGAGAGAACCGCGACAGTTGTTTTACGGGAGAGGAAACGAGTGTTCCTCAACCCCCACCGCAGAAGGCATCGGAATTAAGTCGCGAGAATCTGCGAGATATCATCTCCGAAGTGCTATCCGGGTTCCCTTTAAATAATCTCGTGTCAGTTAACGCCGCCACCGCTCCCTCACCGGTCGCCGGTCCGTCTGCTTTTCAAAGAATAAACCCGGGAATAACTTCAGACAACCGGAGTAAAAGCTCTCAAAATGTCAGACCGAGCACGTATGACGGTTCGACTCCGTGGGCGATTTATGAACGCCAGTTTTCAATGATCGCGGAATTGAATCAATGGACTTCTGCAGAAAAAGCCGCGACTTTGACTGCGTCGCTGAGAGGAAATGCTCTTAGCGCCCTGAGTTCTTTGTCCGACTTCGATGCGCGAGACTTTGATAAAATTTGCATCGCTCTAAAATTGCGCTTCGGAGAGGAACATCTGACCGACTTGTATTTTACTCAATTTGAGAACCGCCGACAAAAGAAGGGAGAGGATTTGGCCACGCTTGGGCATGATCTTGAGCGATTGGCGCGTAGTGCTATTCCCGATTGTCTAGGGTCCAGCAGAGACAAACTGACTTGTGCGCGTTTCATAAACGCGATTTCCGATCCAACTACCAAACATGCCCTGAAGATGGCCAAACCCCCCACTCTTCGCGAGGCTATTGTAAGAGGTTTGGAAATAGAGATTCTTAATCGGGAGGATATGGGTTCTCAGCGGTTGAGGCAGATCGCTGAAGAAAAACCCACTCCTCCGGTTAAGAGTTCCCCAGCGAAGCCCTCTACCACTCCTCGGCAGCAGTCGACTCATTACGACTCGCGGTCTGATCAATCTCGACCTCCCGCGAAATTTGTTAGGACTTGTATGTTTTGTAAGAAGAGGGGACATGAGGTCCAATTTTGCTACGCTCTTAAGAAACTCATCGAAGACCGCGAAAGGGGTAACTCGAACTTCCAATCTAACTCTTGGCGCGGAGGGGAAAACGCGCGTCAGGATGGTTCAAATCAGAATCAGCCGTGGCAGGGACAACGACGCGATCCTCGTCCCCCAACTAGCGATCAATCGAATTCGCGAAATCAGCCAAAAAACTAGTGCCGGATAGTTTTGAGGGGCAAAAACTATCGCGAGAGCAGACTGTTGCACGCCCTGATTTTACTCGTTTTGTTATCCGTAGCCTTCGTCAATCGGGTCTTTATGCGAGGGGATCGGTTAATGGCGTTGATTGCCTTTGGGTTATAGATACGGGAGCTGAGGTTACAGTAATACGCTCTGATTTGCTAAGTTCGGTTTCGAAACCTTCTTCTAGTTCAACCTTACGTACAGCGACGGGAGAAACAACCCCTATTTTGGGAAAATCTCTGATTGGGATAGATGTGGAAGGGTGTATTCAGTCCTCTCATGAGGTTTTTGTAGCCGACATTGAGGATGACGGAATTTTAGGGATTGATTTTCTTTCTAAACATAAATGTGTTATCTCCACGGAAAATAACACTCTGAGAACTCACGGGACAGAGATTCCCCTTCAAACCACGCGCTATTCTGATCCGTACACACGCAGGCCTTCTACTTTGTCCGTTAGAGGACTCGGTCGAGATTCTCAAACTGACGTCGGTTCTTCTCAGTCTGCGTCTGTTCTTCCTGTATTGGTTTCTCACGGAAGAATTGTTTCTGTTGAACAGGAAGTTCCTAGCTCTTCAGTCGACGATCCTGATATTATAGAGGTGGTAGAGATTCCGAACTCAGCGGTGCCGGAGTATCTGAAAAATTTACTTCTCGATTCATCGAAAGAACTAGATCAACAACAGCGAAAGCAGTTGATCTCCTTGTTAAATGAGTTTTGCAAAGCTTTCGCGAAAGATTCGAAAGATATAGGGCGTTGCACTTTAGTAAAACATAAAATCAACGTAGGGAATTCACAGCCGATCAAGCAGGGTGCTCGAAGGTTACCCCTTAATGGTAGGCAAGAAGTAGAGAAAATGGTCACAGATATGCGGGGTAGCGACGTCATTGAACCATCTTCAGGACCCTGGGCCTCTCCGATTGTGTTGGTCAATAAGAAGGATGGAACTAAGAGGTTTTGCATTGACTACAGACAGTTAAATGACGTGACGAAGAAGGATTCATACCCTTTACCTAGGATTGACGAGACTTTAGATCTTTTGGCTGGAGCCTCTTGGTTCTCGACCATAGATTTACAGAGCGGCTACTGGCAGGTTGAAATGGATGCTGAAGACAAGGAAAAGACCGCTTTTGTAACGGGGTTAGGAGGCCTCTGGCAATTCAAAGTCATGCCTTTTGGTTTGAGTAACGCTCCGGCTACGTTTGAGCGTGTTATGGAGACGACCCTACAAGGTTTAGTAGGAAAAATCTGTCTCGTATATCTGGATGACATTATAGTTTTTGGGAAAACCTTCGAGGAAGAAATTCAGAATTTAAAGAAGGTATTCGAGAGATTATTGGCGGTGGACCTAAAGATGAGTCCGAAAAAGTGCCATCTTTTTCGGAAGGAGGTTAAGTTCTTAGGGCATGTAGTCTCGTCTGAAGGGATTCAAACAGACCCTGATAAAATCAAAGCGATTCGGGACTGGCCTCGGTTAGAATCTAAACTTGATGTACAAAGTTTCGTGGGGCTCTGTACTTACTACAGACGGTTCGTTCAAGGATTCGCGACCATCGCTAGGCCCTTGCATCATCTTACAGGGGAAAAAGTGAAGTTCGAGTGAACTCCTGATTGTGAGGATGCTTTTCGAGAACTTAAGGTTCGGCTCACCACGCCACCTATTTTAGCTTTCCCTCTTCCTGGAATTCCTTTCGTTTTAGACACCGATGCTTCCTTAAGCGGCATCGGAGGCGTTTTGTCTCAGGTTCAGGAGAGTTTAGAACGAGCAGTCGCATTTTACAGTAGAGTTCTTAGCAAACCTGAGAGGAATTACTGTGTTACTCGAAGAGAGTTGTTGGCTATAGTTAAAACGATCGCCCATTTCCATCATTATTTGTACGGGAGGAGGTTCTTGATTCGTACGGACCATGCTTCGCTACGATGGTTACTTTCCTTCAAAAATCCTGAGGGTCAGGTGGCCCGGTGGCTTGAGAGGTTAGGGATGTATGATTTTGAGATTCAGCATCGCCCGGGTAAACTCCATGGGAATGCTGATGCACTTTCGCGCAGACCCTGTGGGGAATCGAGAGACTGTAATCAGTGTGCGAGGATAGAGAGACAGTGTAATTCTTCCCCAGTTATTAGGGCTATAACTTTCCAAACGGATTTAGATGAGTGGCGAGCCGCTCAAACTCAAGACCGCGTCTTACAACAAATAAAAAGCTGGAAAGTAGCTGGAGTTCGGCCGGAGTGGCAAGATGTTTCTGCGGGGGATCAGAGTTTGAAAGTTTACTGGGCTCAATGGGAGTCTCTTTTTCTCAGGGACGAGGTACTTTTCCGGAAATGGGAGTCTCCTGACTTTCGGGAGATTCGCTGGCAATTATTAGTGCCCACAGCTAAAGTAACGCAAGTTCTAGCCGAGTTCCACGACTCTCCAGCAGGCGGACATTTTGCTTCGAACAAAACCCTAGGGAGAATTACAGAAAGGTTTTTCTGGGCTCGCTGTCGCTCTGATGTGGAGGATTGGTGTAAGACTTGTGACGTTTGTAACGCCAAGAAGGGTCCCCGGGGTCGTGGGACTAGTCACATGCAGATTTATAATACCGGGACGCCTTTCGATAGAGTAGCAATGGATATTCTTGGTCCCCTTCCGGTAACAAGAACTAAAAATCGCTATGCGTTAGTCATCTCTGATTATTTCACTAAGTGGCCGGAGGTAATTGCCTTACCGAACCAGGAAGCCGAGACTGTAGCTCGAGCCTTTGTAAAAGAATTTGTGTGCCGCTACGGGGTACCCTTGGAGTTGCATACGGATCAAGGGACAAATTTCGAATCCATTCTGGTGACTGAAACTCTTCGAGTCCTGGGGTCCGGCAAGACCCGGACCACAGCTTTGCATCCTCAGTCGGACGGAATGGTTGAGCGGTTAAATAGGACGATTTTGAGATATTTGTCTGCTTTTGTTGACAAAAATCAAAGAGATTGGGATGAGTGGACTCCGTTATTTCTTTTGTCTTACCGCTCAGCGGTTCATGAAACTACAGGGGTTTCTCCTGCCACTATGTTGATGGGTTGGAACCTCAGGCTTCCTTCAGATTTGGAGAAGGGGGTCCCTCCGTCCCATACAGGTTCTTCGGTCGACTACGTTGTCTCTTTGAGAGAGAAACTAGATGAAATCCATGATTTCGCTAGAAACAAGATTGAGGTCAATTCTAACAGATTGAAGGCTAGATATGACATTAGGGCACGGAATCTGAGATTTGAAGCTGGAGATAAGGTTTGGCTCTTTCAGCCTCGCCGAGAAAAAGGCAAGTGCCCTAAACTTCAAAGTAATTGGGAGGGTCCTTTTGTCGTCTTGACTCGCATCAATGACGTGATTTACAGGATCCGTCGCCACGACGAAGCTTCGGGTAGAAGGAGGGTAACCTCAAAAATAAAGCCCAAGGTTGTTCACTTAGACCGTCTGGCTCCATACGACGAGAGAGGTTCGCCGAGTGATACTAAAGAAGGACAAAAACAATTAGAGATTCGTAGGATCTTGCAAAAACGATCGATTCAAGTTTGTTCTCCGACTGCTGTCCAGGGTTCAGATGGGGCTTGTGGTTTTGTCCCTTCGTCTTCTTGGTCTCCTGACTTGCCCTTGAACTCTCTTAGAAAGGATTCGGTACCTTTCACAATTATAGTAGAAGGAAATATTGGTTGTGGTAAGACCACGTTTACCAAAAGATTTCTACAAGACGACGATATCCTCACTCTTTTGGAGCCTTTAGACGAATATAGGAATGTAGGCGGAGTGAATTTGCTTGAGAAAATGTACGCTGACCCTGCACGGTACGCGTACCAGTTCCAACATCATGTTTTGATGACGATGAGAGACAGACACCTGCAGCAGACCTCTTTGCCAATAAAAGTAATGGAAAGATCGATTTACAGTGGGAATTGTTTTGTTGAGGCTCGAAAGAGGTTAGGAGGTTTCGAAGACGTTGAGTCCCATTTATTGGTTAGAAACTGTAAGCTTTTCACCGATAGCTCCCCGGATTTTAACGTAGATTTGATTGTTTATTTGAAATTATCTCCCGAGGTGTCTTTCGCTCGCATTCAATCTCGAGCTCGAGAAGAAGAAGCGGGTATCACTTTAGAGTATTTGTCAGCTCTCCACGAAGTTTACGAAGATTGGTTGATTAAACAGACGTATTCTTCGGTTCCTGCTCCTCTGTTAATTTTAGACGCAGAAGCTTCTGCAGATTCTGTCTACAGAAGTTTTTGTGAGGTTATGCGAGGTTAGCTGTCAGCTGAGGTTGTGCCGCTCTCACTCCGAAGTGGGTCGTGATCGGTTCGCCGCCTCGGCAGAGATCGTTCCTGAGCTTCGGAAGTGTTCGGCTCTCCTTCTATTCTATTGGCAGCTGCTTTCTCGTCGGTTGATTCGAAGTTTTGGAGAAATGACTAAATTAACTACCCTGATAATCAAGCATTCAGACGCACACGACTAGTTGAGACAACTTTTATTTAATGGGAGTAAAGGTGCGATCTCCATGCTACTCTTCGATCTCCATTCTTCCCATTCCCGCGAGGCCGGTCCGGAAACGCTCCCAAGCTTCTGCTGCGTACCCTAGCGGATTCATTTACACCGTTATTTTTGGTGTAATTTTGGTGTGTTTTCAGGTGTGGTTTCAGGGTGGTATGATTTCGGTGTTATTTTGGTAAAATACCAATTTGCCACCAATATTACACCAAAACTACACGGTGTAACTGCTCGGTTTCCACACCATTTTTACACCGAGCTTACACCCACCCATTTTACACCTATATTACACCGATCTCACACCCACCCATTTTACACCCATTTTACACCGATTTTACACCCACCAGTTTTACACCGATTTTACACCCTCCCATTTTACACCGATCTTACACCGATTTTACACCCACCCATTTTACACCGATTTTACGCCGATTGCACACCTTATCTATTCGGATCGGAGTGTACCAACTTCTTTGAAGAAACTGTCAATCACAATCATATCAAAGCTTATGAACCTAAAACTTTCGTGTATTACTAAGAAGTACTGTAGCCCAGACGGTAGCGTGACTGCTTGGAAATTCGAAGGACCGTGGTTCGATCCCGACTCAGGAATCTCTTTTTTTTTCCAAAATCCGTTCTGTGTGAAATGGATGTAAAATCGGTGTAAAATGGGTGGGTCTGATTTCGTTGTAAATTCGGTGTAAAATGGGTGGGTGTAAGATTGGTGTAAAATAGGTGTAAAATTGGTAAGGTGTAAAATCGGTGTAAAAAAGGTGTGGAAAACGAGCAGCTACACCGTGTTGTTTTGGTGTAATTTTGGTGGCAAACTGGTATTTTACCAAAATTACACCAATATTACACCAAAATAAACCGTGTTCTTTCGGTGTAATTTGGGTGTGGTCCGATTTGCTAGGGTAAATATATTTCGCGTGGAGACACCCTGGGCACGCTCGAGTCTCCAAAATGCCCCTCATGAATCCCCCGTCGCAGAAGAAGCACGTCGGCGGACGCGTCCGTCTCCTAAACAGAAGGTGTTCCTCGCGGAGTTGTCCGGGAACGCCTTCGATGATGCTTTAACGAAGATTAACGCGGTTAAATTTCCTTTCCGAGTCTTCGTCCAAGAACTAGATTCTGAGAGGATGTTTGCTCACAGTCTGCCGTAGCACCCCAAGCAAGCCGCTTGGGCTGTACCCCCGTCGTCGATTTCCACATAGCGGACTATCCCGCAGCGGGCTGTACTCCATTGCTGCTCGTACCAGCCCCCGAAACTCGTCTCTTCCATTTCGGCTGCGTCCTGCCAGCCGAACGTCTCCAAGAAGGCCTGGACTGTAGCCGCGCTGGGAGTATCAACGTTATTAGCCATGTTGAAAAAGGGAGAAAGAAAACAATACAACGTGGATACCAGGAAGAACTGACGGTTGTTTTGTTTCAACTTTCTATTATTTCAGAGCCTACTCTGGTTTCACTAATTTTTAAATGAAAAGATTAAATCCCGTTTCGCTAAGAAACAATGTTCGGAAACGGTGATTTGACTCTTCGAATTTCCTTTTTTTGTCTGAGGATTCACCTTTGTCCTCCAATTTCTAGATGGTTTCCTTTTATTTCCTGTGACCGTTGGCCTACTCCCGTTCCCCCGACATCCCGATCTTTCCATTCTCTGGCTGCTAGTTCAACGTTCCGTGGAGTCTTGAATTTCTCCAGGCCTGTGTTCCTGAGATCTTCGTTTTTCCTGGTTCCTGAGATCCTGTGATCCTCGGTTTCCTGAGTTCCTGAGTCTCTCAGTTCCTGGTTCCTGGGTTCCTGGTTCCTGAGTTCCTGTTCTCGGACAAGAGTTGGTGTTTGACCGCGTTCTCGGGGTTTTCTGCGGTTTACCCCGAGGGTGAAGACGAATGTCGCGTGGATGTCGAGGGAACGACCCACCCTTTGAGCCGCAGCTCCGATTCTCTCGATGGAAGACAACACCCAGCGCGTCGTCCCCGACGACCTGTTTCCGAGTCGGGTCGACTCTACGTTTGAGGGGGGGGCAGTGTAACGGAGGTGCCTCCTCACTTGATGAACACTTAGTGCATGATATGTGCATGACTATATCTTCTCATGTTGAATAACTGAAAAGAAATAACTGAATCTTCTGGTCGCTTCGACGACCAGCATTATTGTGAATATCAGTCCTGTTTCAGACTTTAAACTAGAAACACGTACATTTTTCGCTCATGAATAAATCCTCTTTTACTTGAAATATTTATTCTCACGTTCGCCTTGATCATTTTGAGGAATCCTTTTATTAAACTGAAACACGGTTCCATCCGGAGTTTCAATATATATGTGTAAAATATGCTTCTTACCTGGTTCTGGCGAGTAGTCGTAGAATGAAAGGCTGTGGTTGTTCTGGATCAAAGTCGATGATGTTAGCGATAGATCTGCGAGCGGGTTTTCTTCTTGAGGTTTTGATCGATCGGGTTTTATTAGAAAATTGACGCACTGATTTTAGTTCGTTTGAACAGATAGCGTTTATTGAATAAAGTCAGATTTATGAATACAAAAAGAGGCTCGATCGACACGTTTGAGCTATAGGTTTGGCTAATAGAGTAAGTTAATAATTTCGAGTAACGTGGTCTTGTTATTACGAGCAATGGTTTCAGAGTGAAAACTTTGGTACAGGAATGAGAGCGGTCCCTCAAAATTTTAGATTATATAGGACCTTTTTGGGTCTGATAAGTGGGGAAAGCTAACGGCCCATTGGTTGTCGCCTGAGCGATAAGGTGGCTTGTTTATATTATTCTCACCTAAGGTGTATTATAAACATCTTGGCATCTTGTTTATATTATTCTCACCTAAGGTGTATTATAGACATCTTGGCATACGTATACTTCGATGCGTCATCCTACGTATACTTGTCGATCGAGCTTTATAATTATATTATATTTATTACTATATAGGTTTTAATGATTATTCGATTGTTCGGAATTTGTCAATTTATGTGTGTTTTAATTAAATGGACGTTACAGCGTCCTGCATATGTATATGAGTATATACATATGTACATATATGTATATCTGAACAATCGATTAATGCTTGATTATAAGAGTTGATTATTTTAATAATGTAACGTATAGGGTTTATATGCGTATGTATGGTGGATGCTTATTTCTTTATAGGTAATTGTCGATCATCTTCTAAGGTACCTTGAGTGCGCAGTTGATAATACATGTATATGTGTACACTTGCGTGTATTAATTCATTAATAATATTAATTAGGGTTAACCATTGTGGGTGGTATGCATGGTATACATCCGTACCCATGCGTTCGCATATGAGGTGGGTTTGTTTGTTTGTGGATTATCTAACGCGAGCGTGTTCGCACGGTCTCTCTTATCTCTGAGGTATTTGGTCGCATTCTTTAGCGGTCTATTTATTTCTAAGAATATTGGTATTATTTTATACTCAAGGTAATAGTAATAATCGTATTTCTCTTTATCCCCATACATGTATAATGTGATATATATGTGTATATATATGTATTAATTATAATAATTATATTCCCTTTTTATTCTCATATATATGTAAATGTTAATATATAATAATCATATTTCTCTTTATCCCCATACATGTATAATGTGATATATATGTGTATATATATGTATTAATTATAATAATTATATTCCCTTTTTATTCCCGTATATATGTAAATGTTAATATATAATAATCATATTCCCTTTTTATTCTCATATGTATATAAATGTCAATATATATGTATATATTTAGGATATATATGTGTTTTAATATTTCTTTTTATTCTCATTCATATATACAGAGTGAATTCCTAAAGTGTAAACAGCCCAAACCTAGTGCGCATGAGCTTACCTGAAAAAATTGAATGTCGGCTGAGATAGCAACCGTCGATTGGGTATCCCAGACAATTTTTCAATTTTTTCAGATAAGCGCATGCGCTCTAGGTTTTGGGCTGTTTACACTTTAGGAATTCACTCTGTATATGGGGGATTCCACGTCAAATCGACCGAAAAAACGAGATTTTCTCCCTGACCCCTTTTGATTTGCTTGTCCTTTCCCACAGTCAAACTACGTGTTAGAAGGATGAACTGTGATTTTTTCCAGATTTTTTCGACTTCTCATTCCATTGTGAAAAATCATCGAATAAATTGATTTTCAATTTTTTTCAATTTTTCGCACCTTCATAGCTCAAAACGTGAGCGATGTATGAAAAAACTTCCAATACAAAAATGTTGGGTTTTTTTGTGAACTTTTCGAGAGTATTTTTATCAGATTTTTAATACCGCGTTCAAGTGTAGTTTTAATACAAAATGAGTGTAAATCATTCATAACTCAGAAAGGCCCTAATCGAATTGGCTGACATTTTTACACAGCATGTCTTTTTCAATGCCAAAGGTTGTCTGAAAATTTCATAGTGGGCCAAGTAGTGGTTTAGAAAATACGTTGAAAAATGTTCACATAATGGTGAAAATTCCGCGATTATGAGGTCGCAAAAAAATGTTTTGGCCACAATTCGAAAATTCAAGATCAATATTTATTCTTCTTGTTTGCTTACTCGCGATCGACCTTGAATTTTTGAACTGTGGCCTAAAAAACTTTTCTGCGACCTCACAATCGCCGAATTTTCGCCGTTATGCGAATATTTGTTGATGCATCTTCTGAACCACTGCTCGGCCCACTATGAAATTTTCAGACAACTTTCGGCATTGAGGAAGACATGCTGTGTGGAAATTTCAGTCAATTCGATTGGGGCACTTTTTTGTTACTGAAGGTTTTCGTGGATTTATCACCAAAACCGCAGTTTTGAGAAGCACAAAAAATAGCAAAAAATTATCTTCGGAAATTTCAAAGAAATACGCGAAACTTTTGTATGAAACCTTTTTTCATTGTTCTTCTGGATTCCACGCTATGTTGGCTTGAAAAATCGGAGAAACGTGAAAAGCTGATTATTTGACCAGTTGTAGTCAGAAAATACTCGGTCAAAAAAATCTGAAAAAATTCACAGTAGATCCTTTCAACGTGTACTTCGACTGTGTGAAGGGGCAAACAAATCAAAAGGGGTCAGGGAAATCGACCGGTCGATTTGACGTGGAATCCCCCATATATGTGTCTGTACATATACGTACATGCATGTATTTCTATTACACATATATTCATGTTCTTTTCCGTATATACATAGATATTTCACTACCATCATTACAATGTAACAATATTATAAAATAAGAGGTGTTATAATCGTGTGCTTTCTTTATCGACAGAGGTTGGAAGGCGAGTCTCTATATAGAGCTGGTTCGATATAAGTTCCTTTTATAGGGACTTTTAGTTAGCTTTTAGAAAGGCTGGACAAGTTACTAGATTTCAAGTTTCTCATCATGGATGTCTATATTTTATGGTGACATAGTGACTTTTCATGGGAACTGGTTATGTGGTCCGTTTGGATGTTACAGTATCTCGGCGGAAATGTTGAAAGTAGAAGCAAGTTCAATAGCCGTACCTTTGACGCATATCATAAACTTAGCATTTAAAACAGGAGAGTGTCCCAGCCACTTTAAAACAGCTATTGTCATACCAGTATTCAAAGCAGGGGATAGGGAGGTGATCTCAAACTACCGACCAATTTCCTTGCTGCCAGTAATATCAAAGGTTTTTGAGAAGTGTCTGTCGAACAGAATAAAATTGTTCCTGAAAAAAACAGGGGTCATGAACGAGAGGCAGTTTGGCTTCTGGGAGGGTAGATCGACAGAATCTGCCATCGCCACGCTCGTGAAGGGGATATACACCGCCCTAGACCAGAGCAAACCGTGCCTAACAGTCTTTATAGATCTAGCTAAGGCCTTTGATACCCTAAACCATAAGAAATTATTAGAAAAGCTGTACAAGTATGGTCTCAGGGGCAGAGTGCACGACCTGATCAAAAACTATTTAACAGACCGGAAGCAACGCGTCAGAATCCGAGATGTGAGCAGTAATTCTGAGACACCCGACTGGGGGGTACCACAGGGAACTATACTTGGGCCACTTTTCTTTATAATATACTAGAAGGGGTTGTTCCTCATTCGCTCGCTTCGCTCGCTCACTCGGTTAAGGGGAGGCGTTGTTCCTCGCTCGCTTCGCTCGCTCGGTTGTCATTGGTATTTCAAATATTTCGGGAACGAATTGATATTGTTACACACTTTACGTTTTAGATAGTTAAGTTTTATTGTTCAGTTGCTCGCTGGTTGTCAGTGGTATGACAAATATTTGGGTAGTATAACATACTATCACGCTATGCAATTCGAATTGGTTGAGGATTGCTCCTCGCTCGCTAGTGTAAATTTCGTAACAATATTCATCATTAAACGGTTCACTGCGCTTTCAGGTATTTGAAAAATATATAGATTGTTACGCACCGGGTATTACTAATGTCTATTTGAAATTTTCCTTTGCCACATACTTAATAATCCCGTCTACGAACATTCAGTTTCAAGTCAAGGTACGACAACGCGATCACTTTGCATCGAATGTCATAATTATTAACAAAGCACATGTTTACGGATGTAGTTATTTGTTTAGTGTCCACATAGTCATTGTTACAATTCGTATCTCTGAAATTGAAGGTGTGCCTCAAAAGTTGCTCAGCTGCAGGGAAAGGTCAGGGTAGGTTACCAATAGAAATGTTTAATTTACATTGCATAATTTACATTATATCTTAGCGACTTATCATTGTAGTGCTCGATGACATGAGGGACATAAATAGGTGTTTTTATAGCGCTTGTATTTGGATGGAGTAGTAGCAGCTGAATCTCATTAGCGCTTGTATATATATCTGAATTAAAGTGTGAGCTGCTCTTTTTGTAGCGCTTTCTGAATGAAAGATCAGCAGCTCAGTTTCAGTAGCGCTTAAGTCTGAATTGATACGTCAGCAGCTGAATTTTGGCGGTCACATTAATGTGATCCATGGCTGTGCCCCATATATGATTTTCAAAGGTCTACTCGTGGAACCATCAATTACTTCGTGATGCGCCTAGAATTTCTTTATAAACTATATTTTTTGTGCACAGCCTATGATTTGAATTGTCTCGATTAATGATGACAGATTTTTCTGTTAACAATACTTTCAAGTTGTATTGTGACTTGACTCTGGACAAAGCAACGTACAATTGACCATGAGCAAATACTGGATTTGGTAAGTATACTCCGACGCTATCGAACGATTGTCCTTGCGATTTATTGATTGTCATCGCGCAGCCTAGTCTGATAGGAAACTGTCTTCTCACCATTTTAAAGGGTACGTCCTCTTCGTTCGGTGACAGATCTATCCGTGGTATCAATACAGTTTCTCCCGCAAAATTTCCACAGATTATTTCGGTACGGATCAGATATTGATTCAACGCTTTCACCACCAATCTCTTACCATTACATAATCCTTGTGACAAATTAAGATTACGTAACAAAATAACGATACTTCCCACCTTCAACGTTAATTTATGAGGTGGAAGACCATTCGGCATCAATGAATTCATGAATTCAATCGGTAATATATTGTTCATATCTGTATTTTCCTCATCTTCGCCTGAATCCACACTAAAATAATCTACGCCAACTCCTTTGATTTTTGACAATATTTCGTTATTGATTGCCACAACGTCAACATTGGTTGGAGCTAATATCACCTTACCATAATTTGATGGATCTTGTGGATCAACACTTTCTCCAAATATTCCGTGCACGATATTACCTTTCGACAGAATCTCAGATGGAATAGTTGCAACTTCGTTATTACGTTCGAAGGAATTGGCAAATACACCGTCGCCAATTTTCAAAAGCCATTGTTTGAAATCGGTTTGTCCGTCTGCAACACGTATATTGTCTGTTAGTGACATATATATGAAACGATTCCACAATCTGCTCCTTTTAACGCAAGCCTCTAAAATTTGTGCTTTACTCCCATGCCGTACAACAGGTAAAGTCTGCCGAAAATCACCGGACACTATAACTATTTTGCCTCCAAATGGTTCGTTACAGTGAGATACGTCTTTCAACATTCGATCGACAGCCTCCAGCGCGTACTTAGATGCCATTGTTATTTCATCCCAAATTATGACTTTGGCGTCTCGGATATGTAGTCCCTGTTTCGAATTTGGTCTAATGTTACAGGTTGATCGTTCATTTAGGAGAAACGGTAATTTAAATGTCGAATGGGCGGTTCTGCCACCTCTCAGCAAATTTGCTGCAATGCCGGTCCATGCAACGGGCAGCACAATGATTTCCAAACTCTTTAGTGCAGTTATAATGGTATTATGTAGATAACTTTTCCCGCTACCCCCGGGGCCATCCAAATAAATGCACTTCTCGGATGATTCTCCACGAACGGCAGCCATTACTGTATCAAACACTATTCGTTGATGTCTCGTTAGCGTACTTACTAAGGTTGGAACGGCATCTTTCAAGTTAATAATATTTTCAACTTCGTCCGTGGTACAAAATAATTCGCATTCATCTTTGATATTGGGTAACTTAAAATCTTGCAAAGTAAATCCATGAAATATGAGTATTTCGTTGATCACTCTCAAGGCCTTTTGTTCATTTTGTTCGTTACAATCACTCTGGTGAACGAATTCGTATTTGTATTTGTCAAACAATTCACGGGCGTTGATCGGCATACCAAACACACATATGTAAGCAAACAACCGACACATTTCTTTGGGAAATTTAAGTTTTGATCCCTCTGCCAAACATTTATCCCATTCTTCGTCGTCGGTAACTAACTTACGTGCTACAGCCGCTTCGGAAAAGGTTGAATACGTTATACCTTCATAAGTTTTGATATCATTAAATGATTTCGCTCCTCGAACATGCAGTGATAACAATCTCAAATAATAACGCTCAGTTTCCCTCGGACTCACAAAATACATCCCACTTAAGACGGGTTTGAAAAATTTCTTACGTTTCGTCCACTCTGTATTTTTTTGATTGAATACGTAATAATTTGGTATTTCGCAGTACAAATACTTATGTGCTTCTACATCAGTCTCATTCAATTTCAACCACGCGAGCAATGTCGATTCTTTATTTCTTTCTACCGCTGTTTTCTCGTTACCCTCCTCAAAGTACACTACATGTTCATTTTCGACATGAACCGCCAATCTATAAATAGCATGCGATTGTTCATTCATGGGATATTCGAATAATCGATGCATTGCCTCAGGCGGACAAACGTACCGTGTTGATATGTATTCATTAACCTCATCGTAATCAATCGATCTACCTTCCTGCACATCCGTCATTTCAACTATTGCGCAGTCATGTCCTTTATAGCAGTACTTGAATAAATACTTTATACATTGCACTGTGGAACATACTTCGATGTTGATGTGGCAATTAAACTTCAACAATAAATACGGATTATACGATATAACATATCTATTATCTGCAACTCTACGTACCCCGTTTTTCATCGGATTAAAAACAATAACGTTCCCGTCATCCCGCCTGCGATACATAGGATAACCCGTTGACTCATAGTTCGTTTCCGGTGTGTAAGCTTTTGGAAATCGTTTCGTACATCGACTGGTTTTGCTATCCATACAGGACGAATTTACATTTTGTTCTCCGCAAGGGCCATGAATCATGCATTGTTTCACTATATCGAACAATGCCGGATATCGCGTTCTATCCGGTATCTCCGCAGATACTATTTTATCTACATCATCTGCATTCCGAACTTTACTATCTTCGTCCAACCACAATAACATATGAGCATGCGGCAATCCCCTCTTTTGAAATTCGATAACATAAACATAAGCCGCACACTTACCAAATATCGCATTATCAATCAGTTCTACTTTCAGCTCCTTTACTTTTTGCTGAAATACTCGGGCTACAAGATCTGGCCGATCTGTTGCAGTTTGGCCTTGCGAGAGATTTTCGACGATCTCCTTCCATTTAGGATTACAGGTCATAGTAATAAACAGATCAGGTTTTCCGTATTTTTGCAGTAATGTCATCGCATCTATAAAACTTTGTTGTAACGCTCGTGGACTTCCGCTGAACGACGACGGTAATATAACCATCTTTCCGATCCTCGCATCATTTTGTCCAGCTTTGTTATGCAGATAATCGACGACTCCTTTGTACAATTCTGCTCGTAGTTTACTTTGCTGGTTTCTGATAAAATGCAAACGATGACTTTCAACTTTCGTCCACATATCAACGATATATTGTTGGGACAATCTCCCCATACTCAGACACGGATTAAATCCCCCTCGATCACTCAACTTGTAGCTGTAATATTGCAACGCTGTTATCTCGCGGTTCCCTTCGATTTGTTTCATTTTCGGCGTCCATCCGGTTTCACCTGACGGAAATATCAAAGGATATGTCATTGGATCGACATGTTTGCTCAAACTCGGTATGCTTATGGCACCTTCGTTTTTGGAATACACACACACGTCTCGCTGCGCTGGGGGATCACCGTCTTCTGCAACAAACACAACTGCCACTTCGTTGCTTGTTGGCACGTTGAAACGATTTTTGTCTACGTTGGTATCTCTCTTTAGCCACATTCTCACTTCGCGAATTGGATGACCGGTCCTCAGTGATAATTGTTTTTCGTCTTCTTCCAACTGATACATCATTTTGAAAGCCTCCGCGTAAGGATTTATTCTACGTATGATATCATCCAATTCGCTTATTATCTCTGGCAAACATTTGCTATTTCCCGGATGCTGCATGCGTGCTCTGGTGGCAAGTTCGTTATCGATTATGTATAATTGTCCGAATTTACGCGCTTCATTACCGTTAGGGTGTAATGCATACGTGTTATGATACGTTTGTCCACATATACGAAATACAAATGGACCCCGACCCCCTTTAACGAAATCCAATTTAGCACCAAAGCTGGCAAATGCCAAAGAATTGTTATAACTTCTCAAATTGCCTACGAAGTTTTTACTATGTGAGTCGATACCGTTGAGTAATTGTTTCAGTGCCTCGGGATAAGGTCTGTTTTCCAAGATGCGTACTTTACCTTTGTGACAGCAAGTGTTATACTTTTTATCGTTTGGTAATTCAGAAAGAAAATGTTTAGCGTTACAAAATTTACACAGATCATTCATTTTCCCTAAGTAATTAGACTCAATCTCTTCTTCCCTAAAATCTATATTGGCGATTAACGCGTTTCTTTCAGCAATAGTGGGATTGCAGGTATCAGTTCTGCGTTTTTTTGCCTTCGATGATACCAATGGTTCTTTGACGGCCTTTGTTCTTCTGGTCGCATTTTTCTTTTTGATAGCTTCTCTATTCTGATTTTTATACATTGCGGCGGCCTTGAGTCTATTGTTTCGTGCTTCCTCTGATTCCTTCGCGCGACTTCTTTTTTTACTGTCGGCATTTTGTTTGCGTAAGACGACTGTCCACGTGTCGTCCGACATTTCAGCGGACTTGGTTTGTTGGTTCGTGCACCTCTCGTCCGGTTGAAGTTTATTAGTTGTCTGACCCATCGATAATGATCCTCTCGGTTCTCCGTTTTTCTCCACATTATCTCCCGTTTCCTTATCGACCGCGACAGTCGTAACTGCTCGGTGTCTAACTTTTTTGAGAACACTCGCAGAACTCGCATTGCGAGGTTCGCTTTCATCGCTAAACAAATGCCCTGGTATCAACGGAAAATGTATCAAATCATTAATAGCGAACACGTGCATCAAATGTGGGCGCATATTTTGTATGTCATACACAAAGTCACAAGGATTCCGACCTGAAACAATGGAGATCGCGAAAGCTATCGAAAAAACACCGCAGTCCCAATAATTAGTCTGCTGCTGCACTTCCTCGAATACAACGCGTAGATCATGATATGGCAACATTCTTGTTATATAAGTCTTATGATCCTCATGAAGTACTCTCCGGTTTGTGCTATCATAAACGTGCAACACTTGAGTATCGTACCATACACAAATCCAATGACCTCTCAACCTTGGACCATGAAACAGTATTTGCAAGCACGGTTCGTTTCTCGGAACAATTCGGATCACTTCTGGTATTTGCACCAACAAAGTGCTTTGCATGCGATAGCGAGTTCGTGCGTGTAGTATATACATAAATTGTTGCATATGTGTATCTGTTAACATACCTTCATCTCCAGTTTTTTGCAAAACTGCAAAATCCGCAGGACTTAGGGAGGGATAATCACGTGGGAGACTCATGGCACTATACTCTGAATTATACTCTATGGATTATCGTACTGGCACATCGTGCACAGCGCGCACATCAAACAAACACAGTATGAGTGCTAATTCTTATACGTTGCTTTCACGTAGTTCGTCACACTCTATTCACCACGTGTATCAATAACACTGAATATTAGTCAAATTACGTATATTTTGTCGAACTTTTATTTCCGCGCTATTTTTAGAACTAAATTTCATACGCTCGTACGCTATTTTGTACAACGTCGTCAACATTTCGAGACAAATTTTGCTGATATCGGAGTGAAATACTTAAAATCGTTTTAATCGTTGAACAAAACATGAAATGCATATTGCTAACATCAAAATTAATACGTACATCGAAAGAAGTAATTCCAAAAATAATAATTCATTTTGATCTACGGTGCAATAATCATTGTACCTATTAATCTGAGGATTTTCAATTACAATTGTCATGAAATTGATTGAGTGAAGTTCAGAGTCGTTGAAAAACGGAAAAACGGAAAATTCTTTCGATTTTAATTGTAAAAAAGTGTAGAATATTATTCGTATAATAATTTAATTTCATACTTATCATCTTTGAGAATCTCTCGTTGATCAGTTTTCAACTCATTATGAAACTTGGACAATTCTTCGTTCAGCGTGATAGAATTAGAAATTAGTGGGATAGGAGAAGAAGATTTCCATTGTTATTCTATCAATAATAAATAAGTAAAACCCAACACCATCCCTAACGTACATGTTTTCAACTTTTATTAGTTTCTTTTTGTTATAAAAACATAAATCAGTGCGAACAATATCACCTTGAAACACTCATGTTTTTATCAGGGACTTTTTTTTCATACGAACTTCCTGTTACCAATACATTCGTACACATTCTTCATTACTATATTCTCGCGTATGAACATAAAACATGTTATTTATTCGTAATTTTGGTTTTAGCCGTCAAGATAATTATGAATGCTCCTCATGACATATTGGTAACATTCATCCTTTATCGTGCTCGTTGGTAACTAAGAATAGATATATTTATATTTGGATCAACCATAATTAGATTGTCATACAACAGAAACAAAAAAGTATGCGATGAATTTTTCTTTTTTCATATTAATAAAAATGGAATTAAGGGCATGCTGCACTCGATTGTTACCGACATTTAGATATCTTCGAATATCAAGTACACGGAAGTAAATCGCAGAAAAACAGCTTCTTAGTGGAATTCTACAAATGATTCCGAACAGATACGTGCAAAAATATTTGCAATCTACTACAAAATGAAGGAATGGCATGGTTTCTACGAAGTCATGATAGTAATTTCGTAGAAACCATGCAATTCCTTCATTTTTAAGTAAATCCAAAATATTATCGGACGTATTTGTGCGAAATCACGTGTAGAATTCCGCCAAGAAGCTGTATTTTGCGATTTACTTTCGTGGACTTGGATATTCGAAGATATCTGAATGTCGGTAACAATCGAGTACAGCATGCCCTTAAGACTGAAGTCAAATCAAAGAAAATAAAAATGGAATCATGTCCGAAGTCAAATCAAAGTAATAAAAATGGAATAAAGACCGAAGTCAAATCAAAGAAAATATAATGCTAATGGTAGGGAGATTCTTTTTACTTCGTCATCTTACGATTAGTGCCATTCAACTATCATGTATGACATTAGAGTATCGTGTAAAACTACATCTTTGTTTTGAAACAACAAAGTTTCTTTAAGGGGAGGCTCTACTCGATTATTACCGACTCACCGACATCAGTGGACCGTGTCGCTTACTTTCATTAATATCTGAGTCTACGTGCTTAAATCACAGAAAGGGCTCTGTAGCGGACGTTTACGTGAAATTTCGAACAATAATACGTCAAAACATGTTGGTTTTCTGCGGAAACAAAGTAATAAAATTGTGCTTACGAATATGTGTCAATTTGACGAAAATGAATCTGACACATATTCATAGGCGCAATTTTATTACTTTGTTTCTGCACAAAACCAACATGTTTTGACGTATTCTTGTTCAGAATTTCACGTAGAAGTCCGCTACGGAGCCCTTTTTTGCGATTCGAGCACGTAGACTCAGACATTAGTGAAAATTAGCGACACGGTTCACTGATGTCGGCAAGTCGGTAATAATCGAGTAGAGCCTCCCCTTAAGCACTATCGAAAAAAGCGAATCGTTTCAATCGTGATGTCTGCTAAATACCCGTTCTAACATCACAGCTAAATTATTAGCGATACGCCTTTTACGATAGTACTCATTTTGCCGCTGTCGCTGCACAGTTATTCCGGCCCGCGTTCCACGATACCTGGATCTTCCTGTAAACAATGTCAAGTTCTGAATAAACCATCAAACGATTTCGGTACATTAACGTCAGAAACGTGAACTTGAAAAATGGGTTCCATTTTCGAATAGTTATTACACTTTGCAAGAATTTCAAAACAGCGATGTTCCTTTTTTCACCATTTGTGAAACAACATTTCTCGAAAAATTCGAAATTATACCCAAGTCGCCTCATTAACCCCCACGATCTTGTGACATTAAATTCGTGATGCGGATTTCATTCATAAGTACGTACGATTCATATTTCCCTGGCCCTGCGACGCCATCATATATGGAGTTGACTCTGTCGACGGCCCTGACATGCCTCCTTGATTGTAAGTATCTGCGAATTTCGAACGTATAAGAAAACGACATGAGGTGCAGAGTTGTGAAAATTGTAATTAAACTTTTTCAAATTACAATTACATTTGTAAAGTGTAATTAAACTTTTTTTATTTACCCATTACAAATGTAATGTGTAATTAAACTTTTTTTAATTACCCATCACAAATGTAATTTTTAATTAAAAAGAGTCTAATTACAAATGTAATTTGTACTTGAAGAAAATTTAATTACGAATGTGATGTGTCATTGAAAAAGGTTTGATTTAAAATTCGGAATTTGATTTATTCGAAAGTAATCTACCACTGAATTGATGATTCAGAGTTGCGAAAATTATAATTACATTTTTTCAAATCACAAATTACATTTGTAATGTGTAATTAAAGACTACACTACGCTCGGGCGGCTACGTTCGCACTCGTGAAATCGCCTTCTTTTCGCCCTTGATACACAATGTACTATTTCAGGCACGGACACACATAGTTTTTACGAATGCCGTGCCGTAACATTGAAAAAATTTAGAAATCTTGTCCGGTAATACGTACAGTGTGCATATATCTGACCCTCGTCTTGCGACGATGTTGGATACCCCTCATGTTGGTACGATGTCGGATACTGCCCATGTTGGTACGCCGACGGGTATGGAGAGGATTGCGACGATGTCAGATACTCCCCATGTTGATACGATGACGGGTACGGGGCGGGTCGCGACGATGTCGGATACTGCCCAGGTTGGTACGCCGACGGGTATGGAGAGGATTGCAACGATGTCAGATACTCCCCATGTTGATACGATGACGGGTACGGGGCGGGTCGCGACGATGTCGGATACTGCCCAGGTTGGTACGCGGACG
>JAEUYN010000003.1:0-23210 GCA_018257835.1 Euura lappo
ATACTCCTCGAGTTCGGAAGAAATTCACGGCGATTCCTTGAGGTATTGAGAGAAATTAGATTCTTTTCATTTCATTTCCTAATATCAATTGAAACAATAATAAAGGGAATGAAACTGGAACGCCGTTACCTTCGGTTCTCAAAAATATTTTTTCACTTTTGTTTTTTCTTTAAATTAATCGTCGAAGAGAAGGAAAGCAGAATCTACCATAATATTCACGAAAATATGCCAATCGTCAGAGACATCTATATTTGTTTTTTGGGACAAAAAATTTTGAAGCACCAAAGTAAATGGCACTTGGCTGGTACAAAAGTTTTTTTGCCATCTTCGGAACGTACTTCCAATGAATTGCAACCATGATTTTTTTTAACCTTGTATGCCAAGATGGCCAGAAATGACAGCTGATTTAAGGAATTCGGCATGTTTCGTATTGTTGCTTAACCATACGATACACGAAAGTAAGCTTCGCACTGTTCTCTGGAGGACACTTCATATGACCTGAAACATGAGTTCCGAAGCGATACATTAATTATTCGTCAAATTATAACAATAAATAAAAAAGTTGAATTTTCATGGTTTTCTGCATTGTGCAACTAAAAAATTAGTGATAATCGAGCGCGCAAGGGTTCATTTTTTAGAATGATGAGGCGAACCACTTTTGTATGGGCAGTTTTGCCATATAACACACAGGAAAAAAGATTAACCGCAAACCGTCACTTTTCAATTGTTTAGCAATTTTTTACGGCCAAGCCCGGACCTAACTTTTTGGCATTTTTCAGGGTATGTTTGTTACTTGAATCAATTGTCATGGCTACGCTGCCTACCTTAACACTATAGTAGATTACGTGGCAAGGGGCGAAATGCAAGCGAGCGTGGAGATGGCGTGCAGCCATCTGTATAGGCGAGTCTGCGTTCGCGAGGTTTCAGCCCCGCGCCGCGTATACTATTACTAGTATACTATACCATTTTTATATACATATATATATATTACGTATACTATTTTTCACCATAAGAGCTTCGAAATCGGGGGTTTCGTAGCCTGCGATGCGGGTTTGTCATAAGAGGCTTGGAAACCCTAGGGTTCGTAAAGTACTTTCGTACCCGTTGGCCTGCATACCGCCATTTTCGCCACGCTTCGCAAGCTACGAAACCCCCCGTTTTCGAAGCTCGTATTGTGAAATAGTACTTTTCGATACGAGTGCGAAAGGATTGTTTTGACACGAGTGGGAGGTTGCTGCCCTCTGGCGACAATCTCACGAGTGGAAAAACAACTTTCGCACATGTATTGAACCAAATTTTATATCACAAACGCGTGTAAAGTCGCACTTTACGCACGGAGTGAAATAAAATTTTCTTTGGCGTTATAAATACATCCTAACCGGAGACATCGTTCGATTGTGCCGACATGCACCACAGCGATCATCGATTGCTGCATACGTCTCGAGGCATTCCTGGCAGAACACGTGCCCACAAGGCACGAAGGTGTGGGTAATTTCCCTTTCAAAGCAGATACCGCATTTGCGTACTCCATTTGCTGTAAAGATAATTAAAATAATTTGGGTACGCACCTTATAAATTTCTATGTGTTCTTGGATATGTAGGTCACAAGAAAAACGTAAAACTTGTTCACGTTTCGGCTCTGCGCTTGTACGGAAAACTTGTACTGTTTGTGCTTTTGATAAAATCAAAAGCCAATCATTTACTGTATTGTATACCAGAGATTGTGATGATTATTATCAGTGGTGATAGAACAATAATGCCAAACATGAATGAGGGAAATTCAACGATGACCATACCACGAAGTGCTGCCAACTCCGCTCTGGTATCTGCTACCTGTGTCGCCAGACGTTCCGTCTCAGCCGTGGCGCGGGCAGCTTCTGCCAAGGCTTCCTGCAGCTTGGCCTGTTCGACCCTCCTCCGTTTGTCTGCAATTTTACGTGTAGCTGTAGAAATAAGAAATATATAACAGAAGGTTGATTGAATCTCAAAGTAGGCTATCCACAACAATTTTCATAAAGTTACTTACCTCCTCGCCTCCTGTTGCGGCGCTTCTGATTCGCTGCAGGCGTAGTGGCTTCGGTAGAGTTGTCCTCTGTAGAAGGACCAGCAGGTTGACTGCTTGCTGCCCGCCTCTTTCTGCGTCGTCTTGCTCTCCGGTGAGCTACACCGGCAGCCTGTTCCATCCCGACATCATGGTCCCGCTGGAATTCGAATTCAGCAGGTGGCGGAATCGCTGGCTGGTCTTCGAATTCCGCAGGGGGCGGAATCGCTGGCTGCTCTTCGTTTTCAGCAGGTGGCGGAATCGCTGGCTGGTCTTCGTTGTCGGCGGGTGGCGGAATCACTGGCCGAAGTCGCCGTGGCTGAATAACTGGAGAAAAAGAATTGAATTTTGTTCTATTTTACCGGTCATGAATTGAAAGGTTACCATTTTGAATTGGACGATCTGCTTCCGCCTCATCTCCGGAAGTATCCGATGATATGACGATTGCACCATCACCGTCACCCTGATCCTCACCCTCACCGTTACCATCG
The DNA here is from genome assembly GCA_018257835.1 of Euura lappo. Classification (NCBI taxonomy): domain Eukaryota; kingdom Metazoa; phylum Arthropoda; class Insecta; order Hymenoptera; family Tenthredinidae; genus Euura; species Euura lappo. The sequence continues at coordinate 2,533 of JAEUYN010000003.1, forward strand.
CCATCCCCATCGCCGTCACCGTTTTCAGCAGGTGGCGGAATCGCTGGCTGGTCTTCGTTGTCGGCGGGTGGCGGAATCACTGGCCGAAGTCGCCGTGGCTGAATAACTGGAGAAAAAGAATTGAATTTTGTTCTATTTTACCGGTCATGAATTGAAAGGTTACCATTTTGAATTGGATGATCTGCTTCCGCCTCATCTCCGGAAGTATCCGATGATATGACGATTGCACCGTCACCGTCACCCTGACCCTCACCCTCACCGTTACCATCGCCGTCGCCATCGCCGTCGCCATCACCGTTGCCATCACCGTCACCGCCACCATTACCGTTACCGTCATCGTCTGAAATTGAAAATAGGTATAGAGATGGAACCAACATGCTTCATGCAACCAATTTGAACAATTAGTATTCATGAAGACAATTTATACCTCGCACGAAATTAACTTCTGGAAAATCACCCATATCAATCTCGCCGTCGTGTATTACCGCGGTCGCATCGTCGGGGTTGAGGTCATCGCCTGAAATTATAGATATTTGTACTTGTCGAAGCCAATTTTATGGTAAAATCCGATAATCTACGCTGATATTCATAGAAGGGAATCAAACCTGCCGGGGCATCGTGGGGACCGTCAAGAAGAGGAGCCAGGTCACCGTCAACGAGATCGGGGTCGTTGTTCTCTCGACCTAGATTCCGCGCCAAATTCGAAACAAAATGCGACGCCTGTTCCATAAACTCTGGCACAGTGATCCGGCGTTCATCCAATCGTTGCCAGGCACTCTGGATTCGATGATGGAGGACGACATAGCCAACTTTTGAAGGTCGTGACACATTGTTTCCGCGCACAAGCGCCCGTAGATCAGCGTATGCCGCGGATTGGATGCTCACTAATTTCTCTGTTTACCGCAAAATGAGGAAATTTCACAGTGTTGAAATTATCTTACGTGGCGTGGTGGAGGTAGCGTAGCAATGAAAATCTGACACGAACATTAGTCAACAAGGAATATTGAAAAATGCAAAACTGTTATACGGAGCGAAAATATGTGTGGATGGTGAGGTGGTTGAGAATGAACTAATTTCACAGAAAACGTGCAGACACTCTTGGGTCGAGTCGAAGGGCCGCATCAGGCCATGTGTTAACGGTCACTTTCAAGGCAACTTTTACCCTTAAGCCTCAGCGGTCAAAGGCACTTCCAGGAAAGTATACAGCAGATTTTTCCCATTCGAATATTGCATTTTGAAAAACGAAATAACGCGGCGTTGGGTCGTGACAATAATGCAAAACACTATTATTTCTGTTTACGGTGTGATTATGTACTCACTAGTAAAATCCCAGATATTAGGATGTGGTGCCATTTTGTCGAGGAGTACCCTGTGGTACGACTCGATACAGTTGTTGGTCCTCCTGATGAGCCCGTACACCGAAAATAATTGCGGCGTCACCCTGCCAAGCCACTGCCGTTCGTAGTACCGGAAGAAGGTCGCAAAAATGCGAGCATGCTCGTTATTAGTAGCATTCACTGAAGCAGTAAACGCTACATGCACTTCGTGCGCGGGTAGCAAAGCTAACGCCATAACTTTGCGCAAGATCTTGCGTCCCTCTTCGCCGTGCACAATATCTTGCGTGACACGAAGCGATCTCGCCTTCCGGTATAGAGCCTGGTCGTGGATTAATGAATTGAGTTGAGTTCTAGTGGTGTCAAGTGGCCCAGGGTATTGGGCCTAGCCTAAATGTTTAGGTGACGTGACCGTCAGGCGCGTACATACATGAAGTTACGCTAGGCTAGGAGTTGAGTAGGTTCTTTTAATTTATATGAATGAATTGGTAATAATAACCTGGCAATAGTGGAAAAAACAGCCGTGCGGAATCACTCCTGCACAGGCTGCGCACAGCGAGTCTTGCAATGCCTTCTCGTAATCCGCCATAAATGACCTAGGGCTGAAGCCGGGTGCCAACGTCGTTCTTAAGTGCTGCATCACGGCATCGTACGCGGGTCTGGTTTTACGAGACACCAGGGCCCACGCAAACGGCAACGCCTACATGAAAATTAATCAAATTTTAAAAAGCGGTTCAATTGTCTGTACAATAACTATTTTGTGGTGGTATTATAGTAATACACATACGTGATCGTACTTCGTCGCCATGATAGTCAACAGTTGGTAAGCCCCGTTTACTGCGGGTACTACCTTAAAAGTAGCGTCGACGAAGATCTCGGTAGCGTCCGATATCATATTTATAAATACGGTATGTCCGAACACTACCGAAATCGAGTCGTCCGCAGCCACGACGCGTGCAGCCTGCATTGTCCCCTCGTTGTGCTGAAGAACCGACTGCCACCGCGGATCCGCGAGCATTTCACCATATTCTGGCAACGATCGAGGAATCCCTGGCTGTACTCACTTGCGCCAGCGGCGCATCGATGATTCGATTGATGTGTACGTCACAGTCATTGCAGCATTACGATAACTGCAACGCATCACCCCCCGTAAAACGGTTGTATGACAGAATGAAGATACAACGGCAGAAATGCTACGCAAGAAATACTGAATGAATAGCGTACTCACAATTCCCGCAGTTCGTCATAGATATCTTTTTGTCGCCGGAATTGCGTGACGCACGCATTACGCAATTCACGTTTGAAAATCGCAATTTCCTCAGCGTGCTCTAGCGGAACGTGGTTGTGATCCGCGGTTCTCTCGAAATCCTCGCCCACCAATTTTCCGCAGCCCTTGCAGCGGCCGAACCGCGTGAATTTACAAACCAGATATCTAGATGATATCAATTCACATCCAAGCATCAGTAATCGATTTGAACAATACCACGTAAAAGACCGATAAGTCCGGCCGATGATTACGTATTTCGCATAGTTCATAATTATAACAACCATTTCCAACACTTACGTTACATTTCCTTGCGTGTGTTCCACGACGTACGAGTACTGCTCGTAGATTCGGATGGGCCTCGGAGGAACTACTGCATCGATTTTCACGTTATAACTTATTTATTCAGATGAATGCGGTACAGAATGAATGCGGATTGACGACTACTGTATTTTATATGCGGCCTTACGCCGATGTCCCGATAAAACTCTCCCAGTTCTTTCTTAGTTAAATTATAATTTTTGACTCGTTCTTCTTGTTTTTAGCTGTTTCTAGTTTTAGTTCTCAGACAAGACTGACTTTGATGTTGAAGATTTTGAGTAAGGAAAGGTTTGGGGATGATTTTGAGTAGGAGTGGGAATTTGTTAATTGATTTCAATTGGTTGGATGAATAGAATGGGATGATTGTTAATTCTTTTGGATTGGTTGGTAATTTAATGGAAGGGATGGTTTTCCCAGGAGGAAGAGTTTTTGGGGGTTGGCTCTAAACGTATATGAAATTTTCTCAGAAAGACTATGTGAGAAAATAGCAACTTTATGATGTCTAATTGGACGTGACGAGAACAATAGACCCGTAGATTTTGAAAGTTTTTGGAGAAAGTTGTAAAAAAGATTAAATTTCTAACTTTATGATTCCACATTTGGTTGCCAAATGTGGCCAAGAGTCTTAGGGAAATTAATACAATAGGCCGGGTTACTTTATGGCCCGATCTATGGGGCCCGACTAGCCCTTTGTTTGAAGGGATCTAACTGTATCTATGATATTTTCCAAGTAATTATATTTGAATCGAGCGTCTTGCCACGCAACAGACGTGCGTACTGTATGAAGAATCCGTATAAAGACTGATTTGGGGTTCATAATGTTTAGAAGTATGTCAACAACAGCAAAGTACGTGTCTGCATGAAATTAGGTATACAAAATGTATACAATCAGTACCATTATATCTGTAATATCCGCATGAAATTTCGCGTTATTATCTCTGTATACAGGGTGGCCCATTTTAAATTATAAACGCAAATATTTCGAAAACGGTTCACTGTATCGAAAAATATTTGAGACAATAAATCAATGGTTTATTAGATACACCGCTCAAAAGATTTGAAGCAAAATCTCATGACAAACCGAAAAATGAGGAACTCATAAATGCTATTAGCAGGGTAGAGTAATGCACCAGGAGTATTTAACATCGTATAGCGTTTATTCAAGGTCTATGTTATACATTAATAGGTGAGTATTAGGGAATAAGTGAAAACCGGCGTGTCGCGCGCGGACGCCATCACCCGGAGTATATAGACACGGGGCGAGCCTCGTGTTTCAGCTCGGCGCTGTCGATAAGAGAGCGAACTGCTTTGTCGCTCCAACATCTCCCCTCGAAGTAGTGAGCTCGTCGATGGATTCACATGACCATGCCTAAAGCCATCAGGCAATTACGATGCTTCGTTCCGGTGAGCCCCTTGGTTAGCATATCAGCTGGCATCTCCTCGGTAGGCATATGCTCCAATTTTATTTTGCCTTTAATGTAAACGTCTCGAATGAAATGATGACGGACATCGATGTGTTTTGTCCTCGGGTGAAAACCTGTGTTTTTGGCTAGGTCTTGAGCCCCTAGGTTATCGTTGAATATCGTCGTGCATTTATTCGACATCTTGGTGTGGCTCATGATGCCTTGTAGATGTAGAGCCTCTTTTGTTGCTTCCGAAAGTGTCATGTACTAGGCCTCATTACTGGACAGAGCCACCGTTCGTTGTTTCCGGGCCTCCCAGCTCACCGCAGCTCCAGCTAGGGTAAAGGCATATCCTGAATAGGATCGTCTGTCGACGAGGTTTGCAGCCCAGTCTGCATCCGCGAAGCCGAATAGTGGTAGTCCCGTTCTCTTGTATCGTAGTCCGTAGTTGATCGTTCCTTTCAAGTACCTGAGGACTCTCTTCGCAGCTTTCCAGTGTTCGACATCATAGTTGGTGTTGAACTGACTTAAGAAATTCACTGCATAGGCAATATCTGGTCGTGTTGATACTGCTAAGTACATTAGTGAGCCAATTAAACGTTGATACGGAAATTGTCTCATCGTTGTTTCACTTGCCTGTTCTGGTTTGTTCAACTTGCAGTTAGCCTCGATGGGGGTTGCTACAGGTTTGCAATGTTGCATTCCGAACCTTTCCAGAATCGTCTCGGTATATTGGCGTTGTGTCATCTGGACCTGATGGCTGCTTTTATCTTGGGAGAATTCGATTCCAAGACATCGGTTGACTGGTCCTAAATCCTTCATCTCGAAAGACGCTGCTAGGGACTCCTTTACTTTGTGTAACCAAGTTAGGTTGTCTGTAGCGATCAAGATATCATCTACGTAGATAGCAATTAGCATTGTTTGACTTTTCCTTTGAGAAATGAACATACATGGATCTTGTGGTAAAGGTTTCATACCTAGTTGGTGTAGTTCAGTAGTGAATCTACGGTGCCATTGCAGTCCTGACTGTCGCAGTCCATAGAGCGCTTTCTTGAGTAAGCAAACGTTGTCTTGATTCTTTGCCAGTGCGGCACTCCAGCGAGTAGCAGTTTTCATGACGTCTTCTTTTCGGATTATCTGTGTGCTCGATCCCACAGACTTTCCGGAAAGTAATTTGTCCAATATCTCCTTCAGTAGCTCCGGAATCTCCATGAAAACATCCTCTTCTAGTTCGCTGTTCAAATATGCCGTGACGACGTCCATCTGATGTATAGTCAATCCGAGTTCTGCTGCCATTGCACTCAATAGGCGTATTGAGGTTGATCGTACTACTGGTGAGTACGTGTCCTTGAAGTCCTCCCCTGGGCGTTGGGAACAACCTTTTGCTACAAATCGTATCTTTTTCTTCCCTGCAGGTGTAGTTCCATCTTCTTTTGTACAAAAAACGAATCTACTGCCTATTAGTTTACGTTCTTGTGGTCTCTGTACGATTTCCCACGTATTATTACGTATTTGTGCCAGATACTCATCTTCCATAGCTACCCTCCATGCGTCAGCCTCTTCTGTGGCCGCCGCCTCCTGCCAGGTTATAGGATCTTGCGTCATCACCAGGTTAGCAGCTTCAAATTCTAAAAACACGTCATCCTCTTCTCCTGGATCAGGTGTAGGGATGCCTTCTTCGTCGCTGCCTGCTTCTTCTGTATCTGCGGATTGGTAGATTTTTCTTGGTCTTCCTGCAGATCCCGTGCGAAGAAGTCTGGGACGACCTCTTCCACGTTTTGCCTGCGATGGTTGTGGATCCTGCTCTCTACCATACTCTGGCATGTCTTCTTGTATTGTTTCATCTCTGGTCAACTCGATTTCTCGGTGATCTTCACGGCTTGCCCCTGCAATGCCTGGCTCACTCGAGTTAATTCCTTTTTCTTGTTTCTCTTCTTCTTCTTCTAGGATTTCTTCGTATTGATGTTGGAATCCGGGTTCATCTACGAACTGTACATCTCGACTTATGACGATTTTTCGTGTTTCCGGAGACCAAAATCGATAGGCCTTCGATTTTTGCGAATAGCCAACGAAGATGCACTCCCGTGATCGTGATTCGAACTTTCCTTTATTTTTCTTGAGGAGTACGAAAGCTTTCATTCCAAACGGTTGCATGTATATCATCGTGGGCTTCTTTCCCGTCCATACTTCGTGAGGTACTTGACCGTCCAAAGCTTTCGTTGGGCATCGATTACGAATGTAACAAGCCGTGTTAATGGCTTCAGCCCAGAATACAGGTGGGACGCCTGCCTGTCTCATCATACATCTGGCCATTTCTACCAGCGTTCTATTCTTTCTCTCTGCCACCCCGTTTTGCTGTGGGGTATATGGTGCAGTCAGTCTTCTCTGGATTCCAGCTTGCTCCAAAAGTTCGTCGAATTCGCCGTTACAATACTCCTTTCCATTATCAGATTGAAGCATTTTCACTTTTTTACCTGTAAATGTTTCTACCATGGCTTTGTATTTTCTGAAAACACTCAAAACTTCAGATTTGTGTTTCACGAAAAATGTCTCACACCATCTCGATTTATCATCGATGAAAGTCACAAAATATTTTTTACCGGAATGTGACTGGTATCTCATCGGACCGCAAACGTCTGTATAAACTATTTCGAGTAAGTCTTGCGTGCGATCATCTCCAACTTCACTTTTTGGAAATGGGGCACGCGTCTGTTTTTCGCGAATACACACATGACACGTTGCTAATTTTTGGTTAGTATCAAGTTTTAACCCGTGCACTAATTCATTTTTAGCCATGTGCTTTAGATCTCGTTCGTTTAAATGTCCAAGTTTGTTGTGCCACTCATCTAACTCGGTAGACGGGCAAAAAACTGTGTCTGCAGCGTTTGCCGCATCTTTACACTTTCTCACATAGTACAAATTACCGATTCTATCCGCACGGAAAACCACGTCTTCATTTTTGTCGATAACGATAGCGTCTTTTTCGCGGAAGAGTACGTGGTATCCTTTATCCGTAATCTTGGACACCGACATCAGATTTGTACGGAGATCCGACACGTAAAACACTCTGTCAATGTTTAACACTTTTTCGCGTTCACCATTGTCCACTAGCAATTTCACTTTGCCACTTCCACTGATTTTAGTCGTCGCGTTATTCGCTAAATTCAGTGATTTGTCTATTTTTGATAGGTTTTGAAAAATGTCTTTCTCCGAGCTCATGTGTGCGGTACACCCGCTGTCTAAGCACCATTCGTGATCACCATCCCGAATTACCATCGCGTTCTCGTCGGTATTTAACAGCGCGATTTCCTCATCTTCATCTTGAACGTCAGCTGTGCTAGCTGCTTCATTCTCTGACTCTTCTGCCTGTCGCGCACTCTGTTGAGAACCGGCTGGATACCTTGCTCGACAATTTCGAGCGATGTGACCATAACGGTTGCAACGTAAACACTGTGTGTTTGATTTTCTCTGTCCCGAAAACATAGGTCTCTCCGACTCGTTGCTCTTCGATCTTGGATGTTGACCTTGTTGATGTTTGGGTGGCTGTTGTGGCGTATATTTGCTGCTTGGGTAGTTGCCTTTTCTTGCATATAACACGTTCTGCTCTGAACTCTCTTCTTTCGCTTTTCGCGATTCGTATTCCTCGACTATCTTCACTCGTAATATTTCCGGTTTCGGCAATTCGTCTCTAGTCTCCATCGCACATCGAAAGTTTTCGAACGATTCTGGCAGACTATAATAGTAGTAATATGGCTAGTAAATCTTCGTTTATCTGTAGCCCTATTTCTTTCAGCTTATTCACCGCGTCGAAGAACTCGGCCAGGTGTGTGCGTATGCTATCACTCTCCTTCATACGCGATAATGTTATCCTTTTCAGTAGTGTGGCCTTTCGGGCAGGCCCCTTTGATTGGTACGTCGCTTGAAGTTTCAGCCAGATGTCCCTGGAGGTTTCAAGCGAGTCGTCTATTAAGCTTAATTCTGACGGGCTCATTGCTAATATAAGGTCAGCTTTCGCTTTTTCATCGCGTCTCTCCCATGTTGCGATTTGATCGCTGGTACTGGTGGGTTTGACCGTTGCCCCACTCACGTATGCCCACAAATCGTTTTTCACTAGAATTGCTCGGAGAGGCCATCTTGGAAGTAACGGAGAAAGGAGCCTCGGAAAGTGGAGTGAAGTTTCTGGTGTGAAAAAGGGGTCAGGGAGAAGCAGAAGCGGAGAAAAGAAACCCAGTGAAAGAGGGAACGAAAAGGAAGAGAGTGAATAAAGAAAATCAAAGAGAAAGGGCGGAATCAAAGAAGGAACGGAAGGGATAAAAAGAAGGTGAAAGAGGTTAGGGAGGCACTTGTCGGCGAGGGGGGCCGGGAGCTGGAGGGAGAAGAGGAGAGAGAAGGACCCTAGCGGAGAGCCAGAGTACGACAGCGGGAGAAGGAGCCCGATCGGCAAGGAAGGAAGAGCTTCAATACGCAGCGCAGGGACGGATCGGCAAGGAAGGAAGAGTGGCAATACGGCGAGCAGGGACGCAAGGGGAAGGAAGGATCTCTGACAGATGATAGCATGGCAAGCAAAGAGCGAGTGTCATACGCGGGGATGCTAAAGAAGAGAGAAGCGAGAGACAGGTCGTGGGTGGAGAAGGTCGAAAGAGAGGCGAAGCGACCGGAAGGAGCAGCAGTCGTTCAAGGACACAGGGACGAAGGCGCGAAAAACGAAGAGAGAGAGAGGAACGGAGAATGGCTACAGGAGATGAGGAGAAGGAGTATGAGAGCAAGGAACGTGATTTTCAAAAACGTGAACATGGAAAAGGACAAAGTGGACAAGAAAAGGGCAGAACAGTGGCTAGAGGCTGAGATGAAAAGGAAGGTAGAAGTGGAGGACCTATGGCCAGAGGGAGGGGATATGGTTGTATTGAGGCTGAAAAGGATAGAAGACGCCAGGGAGCTAGTGCAGCGGAGAGACGGGGTTCTGGAACGGTGGGAAATGTGGCTGGACAGAGACCGCACATTTACAGAGAGGAAGTCTAGGTGGACGGTGATGGAACGGGCAAAGGAAGAGAGAAGGTTGGGAAAGAGCGTAATAGAGGAGGAAGGACGTATGTGTGCAGACGGAACGTGGTGGGTGTGGAAAGAAAAAGAGGAGGAGTGGGCTGAAGAAAAGAAGAAAAACAGAAGACAGGAGCTCGCAAGGTGGAGAAAAGACGTGGAGAGAAAAATGGAGGAACTAAAGAAGGAAAAGGCTAAGCTGGAAGAGGCGGAAAGAGAATTGCAAGCGGAAGAAGAAACCGAGAGACACGCTGAGGGGGGGAAAGAAATCTCCGACGGTATAGCTACAGCAGGAAAAGGAGAGAGGAAAGAGGGGGAGGAGAGCAGCGAGGAGAAGCAGAAGGAGAGAGAGCCAGTGGATGGACAGGGCAGCGAATGCGAGACAGGAAGTGTGGACAGCACAGCAGCAGAGAGCAGCGAGGAACTACTGATGCTGGGAGTACCAGCAGTAAACAGGAGGGAGACGAAGGAAAGACGGGGGGGCGCCCGAACAAATAACGGACACAAAAGAAGCAGCCCTCGCGGGGACAAGAACAGGCAAACTAAAGAGACGGACCAAAGAGAAAGAAGAAAAGAGGAAGTAAAGAAATGGAGAGAGGATTTCGAGCGCAGGAAGGCAGAAGTAGAAAAGGAACTGGAAGAGCTGGAGGCAGAGGAGGCGAAGGAGCTAGCCGCAGAGGAAGCAGAAAGAAAAGGGGGAGGGAGCACATGAGCTAGGCAGGGGAACCAGATAGTTTGTAAAAGAAGGGAATAGGGAAAGAGGGGAGAGAATGGAATACGGAATGAAGTATGGAATGAAGTAAGGGTTGTAAATAAAATTAGATATGTAAGATAAGAAATGGAATTAAGAGAAGGAAGAAGATTGTGAAACGCCGGATGGCAATCACTTAAGGAAATAAAGACTATACTAGTACACTAGAATTGCTCGCATTTGTAACTTCCACGTGTCACAGTTCTCCGCGTTTAGCGGGTCAATTCGCGCAGATACGTTGGCGGACATTGTCTCTGTTTACGTATAACACTTGACGCTCCGAGCCGGTACCGGTCTTCCCGACACCTTGCGCGCACGGTTTCTTCCCGGTAGCCACGCGGTCTCACTTTCACAGAGTCTTTGTTTTAAAGCTTACACACTCCTATTTCTGGGCCCATAACCTATTAGCGGGGTAGAGTAATGCACCAGGAGTATTTAACATAGTATAGCGTTTATTCAAGGTCTATGTTATACATTAATAGGTGAGTATTAGGGAATAAGTGAAAACCGGCGTGTCGCGCGCAGACGCCATTACCCGGAGTATATAGACACGGGGCGAGCCTCGTGTTTCAGCTCGGCGCTGTCGATAAGAGAGCGAACTGCTTTGTCGCTCCAACAAATGCTCGTAACTCTTGATCCAGAGGTCGTATTAAAAAACACACGTAGCGCAATTCGAAGCTCGAAATGACTACTTTTACCTCCACTGAATGAATGAATGAATGAATGAATGAATGAATGAATGAGCGCATTTACTTTATAAGACTGCTTTTTTATTAGATTACAGATCACTATATGACTAAAACTATTATATATTATATAACTGAAATTTTGAATTAAATGACACTTATTTCATTCTGATTCTGTTCTTCTCTGTACTCAATTCCGGAAAGTGTCGGTTATCATCATGAAACGATACTATACAGTTTACAGACCCGTTGATAGTTTCGTCAATAGTTTGTCAATCCCTGAAATCCAATTATAGATTTAAATTATATTTTAACTAATTCACTGATAGTTAAAAATCATGAGAAAATAAATACATAATGAATAAATACAAGGCCGCTTTCATGTGAGATAAAATTTCAGATTTCAATTATCTTTCAACTAATTAAAAAATAATTAACATCATTAAAAAAAAACATAAATAATGAATAAATTCGGAAAACAAATATAAAATAGATAAAATGTATTGATAATAGCGTTTTTCGTTAAATAAGAAATGGCCCAGTTATTTGAGACCATTTATAACCATCCGCTTTTATATCAATCTTTTCAGGTCAGGCATCGCCTTGCCGTCGCAGGCTAAGAGTTTTTCCACACATCTGATGTTTATGGCACCACACTACCCTTAGCCGCGACCCAAGCGATGCCTGCAACCATCGGCCGGACTTCGTAGAAACCATGCCATTCCTTCATTTTTTAGTAAATCCAAAATATTTTTGGATGCATCTGTGCGGAATCACGTGTAGAATCTGTGCGGAATCAAGTACTGAACATCAGAGTGAACTTTATGATGAATAATGATTACTTTTAGAGTACACAATACATTTCAAATATTTAATGCTGATTATCACTAAGATCTCAAAAGGAAAATCACCATGACAAGTAGATTGTGACAGCCATGGAGAGTCATAACAAACGGGTGTCAGGTTACACCTCGCCGTGTCGGGTTACACCTCGCCGCCGTCCTTGCCCCCCTCCCCCCGTCCCCCGCACTGCGATGCTGCGGCCGGCTGTGACTCGGATCAGTGACCTGCTGACTCGGCTGAAAATTATTTATCTTAAAAATCCAAGATGGCGTCCCGTCTCCCGATCTCCCGCTGCTTATTCTTTAAATCCTGGAAATCTCAACTATTACTACTTAAATTTAAAAACCCTGAAAATCTCGGCTATTACTACTTAAATTTAGATACCTGAAATATGGGGAAAATAGGTTGTCGGAATAATCACTAGGTATTTTTCAATATTCTTTTTTTATTCTTAAATCTAATATACAGTGATTGATATTTTATACAGCGTCCGTCATGACACACTGACGTATGTCGGCAACAACGTACGCCAAAAACAGCCGCGTTATTTCGCAGAATACTATATTATAATAATATCGTCGAAAACCTTCTTCGGCACACGATGCTACAGATTTCCGTGCGTTGTCCCCCTCCTCGCACACCACCGCGCTGATCTGTTGGAGAGTCGGGGTCTTAATCTTCCGCTTCTTCAAAACAGCGCCGAAGTAGCGCAACAAAAGCCCCTTGCATGCGTTGACATCCCCAGCAACAGCCTCCAGCCGCTCCAGCTGCTCATCGATGCAGCACGTTAGATGTTTCAGCCCAACGAATGTAGGCTTCTGCATCAGAATCACAGGTATCCAGCTTTTCTTCGGTCTCTTTGCCGTTGGACCAGCCTCCGCCTCCTCCTCCTCCTCCTCCTCGACTACCTGTGACCCCTCGTCGACCACCCCATCGGTCTTATACAAAGCTATACTTTTCGAGCTGTGCGAGCTGGTGAACCGTAGTGTGCACGTGTCGAGAGGTATCGTATCCATCATTAATTGGCTGAGCACGCCCCCCTCACCCTCGAAATACCCGTCGATCTCCTCGTACTTGGCTACGAGTCCACGCCAACCCTCGACAGTCAGCGACACCCCCGTGCTGAAATTGTTGATCACTCTCACCACCGGTGAGAAGTTGCCATCCAATCCGAGCCTGAGACCCACCGTTACTTTTTTCGTCCACGAGTTGTTCAGACCGTATGTGGTGGAGAGCAGGAGGTGTCGCTCGGATTTTCTAAGAGCGATGTCGAAGGTCTTGAACAGCCGGCTGCACCCGTCTCCCGATGTACCGGATTTTGATGTAGCCATAATAGTAGCTCTGATGCTCGTTGTTTCGCGCTTGAAGTTGTCGGACTGAATATGGATCGACGGTGTCGGTCAGACTTATCGACACGTCCCCACCATCAGGATCTCACGATTTTGTGTAAAAGTTGACGCTATGGTCACGTCCGATCGAGACGTGCTATTGTCTCGGCTTATAACGAGCTTCCGAGAAGAACGGGTGGTCTGGTGCGGAGTCAGCTTCTGGAAGAAATAATACGTGTTTTGAAATTACCAATCTGATGACCTGTCATCTCCCGATACGTGACAAATGACCGACTTACCATCTATTGTCTAGTAGAGAGCGCACGTGCTGATGTTTCTGGTTACAGAGGTGCTACCAGATAGCTAGAGAGAGAGAGAGAGAGAGAGGGAGAGCGTACTATTCTAGGTGGCCGTACGGTAGGGTATCATAGCTATTCGGGCAACACCGCCGCTTGACCTGAACCGGTTTACATGTTTTGGTAAGAGTACGGGTCACGACATGGTGCCCCGCGGTCCTCTGTATGGCCCGGCGATCGACAACTATCGGGTCCGCCCGATCAACCACCATACCCCGAATCGAGTTGAAATTTATTCTCAATCTCGACTCGTAGTTCAGGGTGACACCCTTCACCTTACAGACTTCGCACTCGCTACCGTCGGGTCGACGCACTATGAAGGCGTAGAATTTCGGCCCCCCCGACACGAACGAACGTATAAAACTCCCCTCCGAGCTCGTCCGTCATTTCCCCTAAAAAATTCCCTACCGCCGGCTCATACTCCCCAGGAACACCTGTCCGACGGTAGATAACGGAATCGGTATCGTAATATAAAACCCGACGCCCGAGCCTCTCAAGATAACTATACAGCTTTAGACGGGCGTGGGCTGTTGTGTAGGCCGCCAACGCAACGTTCGCCAGCGGAGACGGCACGACGCTATCCGTGGTGTACCGCCACCCCACGTAGATCACGTCATTGGTTACAGGCAGGATATCAGTCACCTCGGTATCGGCCCCTACGAGTAACTCCAGCAAACGCCCGCGACTCCGCACAACCTCGGTCTGAGGTAGATTCTCTCGCTGACCGAATTTACCCCAAAACGAGTTTAGACACAGCTTCGATACCGAACGAAGCCCCGGGTTTTTCGCTATTTTCGCTGGATCCAGCACGATACCCTCGACCCGTTTATATTCGGCCAGGTAGCGTTCACGGGATACCTCGTCGGTGCACTCGGTGGGCCACCCGCTGGCCTCTTGTTTAATTTTGAGAAAGACGTTAATGTAACCAGCAAAAAGCCCCCCCTGTCTCGTGCGGGGATCGTACTGGGTCATCTCGTACTGCCACACCTCCTTTATATTCACGATTTTGTAACCGAGGGCTACGGCTTTCCGCACCTCGTCAGCGACCCAGGTACCCGTGAACGACCGATCAGCCTCGTTTTCGTGAGGGCAGGCGGTCTGTATCAACCCCTCGCTACAGGCTCGACACAGAGGAAATAGCAGTTTTCCTTTATGCATACGAACCGGTAGCATAGGGTGATAAAGATTGCGCGGTGGTAAAATTGTGCAGGAAATAAACCCCTCGACTCTGCTAACGTCGGTGTTCTCCGGCCCCGTCACCACCTTGCACTCATCCCCCACGTAAACCGTCGGATGACCTACGGGGTATCGTGCTGTCTTACAGACGTAGGGATACAGGGAGCACACGTCGACGTAGTGAATCTCCTCCCCGGGAGTTGTTTCATAATACCGGAAAGTGTTCCCTGTTCGCCCACCGAAAAACGCGTCACGCGGATGCAGCCCACCGCGCGATACCATGGGGTGGTCATTCACGTATTCGCGCAGCGCGCTGCTCCTCCTGTACAAAGCGTCGAACTCGCACTCCCACAACTCCGTAACGCGATACCCCAACGCGATCATCTGTCTTGTTTTCGCGGTGGTCTCCTCGAAGCGCGCGTCTATCGTACCCCCGGTTCTCAACACTGTGTCCCGATTGACGGTGTAACACAGGGGGCACCCGTGCCAGTAGCACCCGTGAAACTCATAAACATGTTTACTATCCGCATGGTACCCGTCCACAGGGCGTCCCGTTTCGGGGATCCGAAATTCGCGACCCCGTCCGGCGTGGGTCATACGGATGCCGAGCTCCCGTTCAACCCACACGAGCCACTGTATAGCTTTTCTGGATTGGTTACCCCCGCATCGGTACCCACCTGTGGGCAATATACCGATGCTTTTCGGTGGCAAAAACTTTTTACGATACACGGTGAGGCATGCCGACGGTATGGTGGTGCACCGTGTAAACGGACACACCGATCCGCTCTCAAGAAAAATATCGCGAAAGACCGTACACGCTTTCCGGAGGATTTCGACATCGTCTCGGCAATAAGCTAGGAGTTCGCGCTGGAAATTGAACACGGCGTTAGCTCGGACCCGCTCCTCGTACCACGAAAAAAACTTGACGCGATTAGCACCCGTCATACCCTCCACCCCGTAATACCGAGGCTCCGGCAGGGGTCCCTCATACTCCTGATTCTCGGGCGTGTTGAAGAGGTGGGGGAACACTCCCTTTACTACGCTCTCCTCGAATCCGAAAGCCTTAGGAAGGGCTGCGAGAGCCATCGGCATGTACGCGAGCGAGTCCAGGAACCGCGTATGCCCCGTCTCCATCAACCTGATCTTGGTACCGTTCAAAATCACCCGCGGTGGTTCCCGATCCCGCTCGACCAGGTAACGCAGGATAAACTGGGCGTCGAAACCCCCCGCATTATGCGCTATACAGATTATCTTTTTGAAATGTACCAAATCCCGCGTAACAAAATCTACGAACTGTTTCACGGGGTTTTCACGAAAAATGAACTCTCGCTGGAGACCGCAGTCGGGGCAAGGTACCGTGATATCCGATTCGTGGATACACCCTGTGCATACCTGCTGAGCCACGCAGAGATTCGGTACGTGAACATTCACGGATGGGTCCCCATCGAGGGGTTCGCATTGCTGCGTCTCAAAATCATAGAACACGAAAATGTACGGTGCGGTGTCGATCTCGTCTTTTATAGGTGCCATGTAACATGCGTGATTGATCGGCTGGTTCGATTTGCATGGCCCGCACCATTCTACACCGCATTCGTGTTTCCCACCCCGCTCCAACCGATTCACTAGACGTGTACACCCCGCACAGATATATATGGAATCGCACGTCGATCTCTGGGGGGTGTAAGACCCCGGGGTACGATGTTTCCTAAGACATTCGGGACCGCGAAACGAGCGGTGGCACGCGGGGCACACCAGCTGATTCGTCGTCTTCACGCATTCCGGCACCGTCGCGCAACAGGGACATTTATGCGAGCATCTGTGATCCCCATTCCGGCGATACGCTACGTTGCAGGGCTCACAGAACCGTCGATTAGCCGCCGCGGCGACGATGCTCAGAATCGGCTTGAAATGACGACTTCTAGGTAGATAGAGGATGTTCAGCTTGTCGATGATAGCCAACCCACGTTGTAAAAGTACCCCCTCCCCGTTATACAGATGATCACCCCCGCGACCGAAGGTGTCGAAGTCGTAGACCACTATCGCGAACCCCTCGTTAGCTAAGTGATTTTGAAACAGCGCGATCTCCCCGATACCACACCCCTCCGCGGGTACAACAACCCCGGCGGCCCGACACAACGCCTCAGCCGCGTCCCGCTGAAGCCTCGACTGACCCCCCCTAATCGCGGTCCAGTACTCGCCGTCGTTCACGTTACCGGACACCCGCTTCGCGTGAGCTCGCGCGGTAACTAAGGCCCGTGGGAGACAGAGCTTATCGTTCGGTACCTTTAAAAGCGATCTTTTGGAGACATCTTCGCACGTCAAGGGTCGAGCCTTTCTTCCACGCCCCATAGGAACACCGACCCTGCTAGCGGTCAGGGTAAAACTCTGATCTACGGCGAAGTCCGAGGCGCTCTGTGTCACGCTGAACACGAGTCTCCAGAGATCCTCGTAGTTGCAGGATCGCACGGGCCGGAAAGAGAGCCCCGCCGAACCACAGGCAAAGTGGGGGCTGTTGAAACCGAATCCGACGTAATTGTCGTCATCAACCCCCCGCATTGCCTGGGTGAATAGTTCTTTGACCGCCTCTTCCAACCACACGATCGGGTTCGCGTCAGGCGGCGGTGTTTTAAGTCTGACGGTCATCTCCCGTCCCGTAAGTTTAAATCTTTCGAAATATTTGGCCACATCCTCGATTACCACATACCTGCCCGTCTCTCTATCTCTCTCGCCCTCAGCGACGATTCCTCTCCCTCGACCGCTCCCGCTCTGCACTCCGGATACCCCGGCTCCGTCGTTGATACCCCCGGCGACATCCCTCGTCGGGACAGAAGGCGGGGTCGAAATAACCTCTGCAGTAGTGTTCCCGGTGAAGACTGCACCGTCACCCCGTAAGCGCACCCGCCCCTGTCTCCTCAACCGCCTCCAAATACGATCGTGTTCTGCCACTTCATCCACGTAATGCGGGATGTACTCCCCCTCCTCCTCGTCTTCCTCCACCCCCTCCTCATTGCCCCCCTCGTACTCCTCCCAGTGGTCAAGCTGCTCCTCGCCATCCACCATTCGTACGCGGTGCTCACGCATTTCGTCGTCCTCCTCCTCCACATTCTCACCCTCATCCTCCACCCCCGCACCGTTGTCGTCATCGTCGTCGTCGTCGGCACTCCCATTATCATCACCACCATCACCCTCCTCCTCCTCCTCCTCCTCCTCCTCCTCCTCCTCCTCCTCCTCTTCTTCTTCGTCTTCCGCCTGCTCCCTATCCTCCTCCTCCTCGTCCTCCGCATCCGTCGGGTCTCCCGAATCCACGTCATACCTCCACGCGTCATCCGACGCTATTTCCTCTTCCTCCTCCACATCCTCCTCCCCACCATCCACCGGCCCCCCCACAACCTCCTCGTGGTCGAATATATCGTCGATGTTCCCCAATAAATCGGCGAAATAAGGTCGATCCGCGTCGATATCATCCTCCACGGCCTCCTCCCTGGTACGGCGTCTACACCTGGGCTGCACGTGGAATAGGACGCTGGATCGCGACTCTGTTGATATTACGATCGTGGTATTAAGGGGGTTTTCGACACAATGCAGATACACACGGCCACCACAATCAACTCACCATCCGATGAACTCTCCAGCGAAAACGGTGTTGGGGGGTGGGCGATGGTTGATTCGGCGGCGTAGGAGTCGGTGTCGGAGGACTCGTCTTCGGACGCCAAATCGACCACCTCGATATCAGCGGCACCCGGCGGCGGTGCCCCGGCTTCGGGCACTAGTTCCATCTCCTCGACATCTTCGGGCGCCAAATCGATCATCTCGATATCTGCGATACTCGGCGACGGTGCCTCGACTTCGGGGTCGATGTCTGTATCGGGGGCGCGCGTCGATGATGACCCGGCTTCGACCACCAAATCGACTAGCTCGACATCTGTATCGGGGGCGCCCGACGATGATGACCCGTCTACTCCGGAATCCTCTTTCGCCGAGGAGGGAACAATCATCTCGCTAGCCGGCGCCGCGTCCTGTTCCACCGAAAGACCCGACACCTCCTCCACCATACCCCGCTCGAGGTCATCCAACGCCTGACACATCAGGGCTTCCTCGATCTCAGCCGCGCGGTCATCGACACCCCGACACGCCGGAGCCTCTTCCGCACGCCTCACGCTTCTTCTTCTACGCGCTATCGAATACCGGAGATAGAAGGAAAGATTATCAGTATACCGGGTTACAGATATCCCGAGGACTTCTTATACTTTTGAAATTGCTACTTACCGCTGCGAGCGTTATAGTCCGCGACCAAGCGTCGCACCACCGCTAGGCCCGCTGTACCTCTCTGCCGCAGCACCCACACCACGACCCCTAAACAGGGGATCGCGTCACTGAACACCCCGCGGTCGTGCATTCTACCGAGCACTCTATCGCTGCAGGCCGATACAACCTGTCGCAGACGATACAGCAACCCCCGGGTCTCTAAACGTTGTAACTCCCCGCGCCAACCCCCGTTGTACCGGCGTACCCCCCGCGGATTCGTAATTTCCGCGTAACGCAGAACCGCTAGGATGACCAACCGAATTTTCGCGGGACCTTCCATCACAAGAAAACAAAAGAACACTCTGGCTACTTCTCTCAAGAGTCGACTCTCGAATGTGGGTTATCCTCGATAGATTAAACCTTTATCCATCGTACAAAGTAGCGTTTCACCTATCGTCAGCGAATACACTCTCCACCTGCGAGTGTGTCGTTCTAGACGTGAATGGTATTACCTCATCCTTATTGTAATTAGTACAATAGCCGGTATCTCTATGTGCTAGCATCTCGGTGCAGGCCTCCCCCCAGCCCCGAGCGGTCAAGTCAGCTGCTCAGGACCGCTAGGGTGATCCCCCCGTCCGGAGTCAGCTAAATTCGGACGGGCGGCACGCGGTGCGTATCAGCCGAATGATGATGCTGGTTTCTTACCGCGACCACGCGTGCCAGGCTGATAACGCGTGGCCCGGAACCGCGCGCGCGTGCGCTGCGTAAGATCTCAAACGCACGCGCCCCGCATGCCCCCCAGCCGCGGTAATGAGTCGGTTGCAGTGGGTATATATTGATACGTTGATCTCCCCACATCGAAGTCTCGACCATGGATACCCGCTGGAAGCACCCCTTCTCCGCGATCGTCGCCGGCCCGTCCGGGTGTGGCAAATCCAACTTTGTGAAAAATTTTCTTCGTTACGCGAGAGATATGTGCGACACGGATTTCGCGCGGGTCGTGTGGCATTACGCGGAGTGGCAGCCGTTGTATAGCGAGGCAACGACGGACGGTATCGAATACCGCGAAGGTCTACCCGAGCCGGCCGACTACGAGGGGGACTCTAGACCGAAATTATTGGTTATCGATGATCTGATGCGCGAATCGTCGAACGGTGTGGTCATCGACCTGTTCACTAAGGGCTGCCATCACAAGAACATGAGTGTGTTCCTGATCACCCAGAATCTGTTCCATCAGGGTTGCGGGCAGAGGGATATCTCGCTCAACGCGAATTACATAGTCTTCTTCAAGAATCCTCGGGATCGTGGTCAGATACAGCATCTGGCGCGTCAGGTTTTTCCGGAGGATCCGCGATTTCTGCAGGAGGCCTATCACGACGCCACCGCTCGCCCTCACGGTTATCTGCTCCTCGATCTTAAACAGTCGACCCCGGAGAACTGTCGATTTCGAACGGATATACACTCCTCCACAAAATTAAAGGATCACCCAATGTCGGGCCTAAAAATGTTCGAGATTCAAAAAATCATAACTCGGTCGAAAATGGTCGTAGGACGAATTTTCAAAAACTGGAGTACGCCCCAAAGTGTAAACTTTCCGCCATTTTTAGAAAATTGAAGCGTCGGCCATTTTTTCGAAAGTTATTGCATTTTTAATGAAAAAGCGTCAAAATGGGAAACCAATGTTCCAACTTTGGCGACCTCTACAGAGTGACAAAAAAATCGGAGAAAAAATCCGTTTGCACCATTGGAAAGTGCAAAATCTTATCTTTCATTTCGTTTTTTTAGATTTGAGTTCTGATTTTTTTTGCCTGAGTTATCGACATTTTTCCAAAAAATAGTTTCAAAAACTTTGACGCTTCGTAGGATGAGAACCACTTGTCGTACGGCTATGATTAAAAAACAAATTTGAAGCTTAAGATTCCCCCTTCCGAATG